>MCJB01048092.1:1175-50248 GCA_002018475.1 Nicotiana obtusifolia
CAAAGAGTTATACTTGAGATACTAACAACAAACACCGCCCATGGTCAGTATTGTTTCATGTTTGATAAGTAAAGTCTAGACTAGGATAGTATCGTTTTAGTTGCTTGAGGACAAGCAAGAGTTTAAGTTGGGGGTGTTGATGTGCCGGGTAATTTCGGCACATTTTGATACTACTTGCTTAAAGTTTGACTTGTTTTACTTGTAAATTCTCATGATACTTATGTAATTTTAGTGTATTTGCAACATATCGAGTGTAAGGACCCAGAAGTACGGAAAAGAGTTCAAAAAAGTCAACTGAAGAAAAGAAAAGAAGTTAAAAGCATCGCAAATACGAGTATGCGGTCGCAAACTGAAAATGCAGACCGCATATCCACAAGCAGATCGCAAACAAGGACAGAACTCTAGGCCAATCTTCATGACAAGAATGCGGTCGCAAATGCGACCGCAGAACAGGAATGCGAACCACGAAATAGCAAGGTGCAATTGCAAACACGAACAGAGTTCTGGGTGAAAATCAAAGTGGAGAATGCGATCGCATTTCGCGATCGCATAATCAACATGCGAACCGCGAAATGAAAACGCGATGAAGGCAAAACTAGTGGGTTGAATCTGCGATAGCCTATGCAGATTTGCGGTCCACATTTCTGTTCTGCGACAGAAATACGGTCCGCATTATCACAACAGGGGCAAATCAGACTGAAACTCGCCTCGGGTTTTGGGCCTCTATAAATAGGTTTAATAGAGTTTTGTGAAGAGAGTCTTGTCAGAATTTAGACTACAAAGTAGGGGCAATTAACTAGTTGAATTCTTAGAAGCTTTTGGGGATCAAATACCTTCTATTTTTGTAAGATGATATCAATTACTATTCTTTGTTCTTCAACTTTCAGCATGAATAGCTAAATTCAAACGCTGAGGTTGTGAACCCTAGATGGGTAGAATGTTGTTGAGATTTTGATATTGAATATGATTTCGAAGAAAGCTTGATATTTATTTATTTCTTGTTCTTAAATTAATCGTTAGTGGTTGCAAACATTAACGAACGCCAATAAACTCTATCTTATCTTGGAAAGTGGGATAGAAGTTGGTAGAAATAAATAACAAAGACTCAAGACTTTAAGCCTTGTTTAATAAAATCGTTTAGGAATAAATAGGTTTTAATTTAGCGTTTAATTGGTTGTTCTTAAGCCTAACTCTTTTGTATTCGGGAGAATCGTAGAGAGGATACATTATCCAATTATTGGAAAATATTAGACAGTAAATTAAACATCAATTGCATATCAAGAAAGGTATTCAATATTAATATCAAGAACATTCTACTACATTAAGGGGGACACAACCTTGGTTTCTTAAATTCATATTATTCACATTCATACTATTACAATTAGTTTTCAGTTTTCGTTTACACATACATTCAACACTCTTTTGTTCTATTTGAGTTACTTGATAGAATTACGACTTAGTCAAGTATTACATTAATTAGATAATCGTTTCACACCTATTCCCTGTGGGATTCGACCCCAACCTTGTTGGGTTATTATTTGACATCGACCGCTTACACTATTCTTAAGGTATAATTTGAGCGTATCAGTTCGTCATTGTGTTTATTGATGACATATCTGTGTACTCTCATAGTCAGGAAGATCATGATCAGCATTTGAGGATTGTGCTCTAGACCTTGAGGGAGAAGAAGCTATATGCAAAGTTCTCAAAGTGTGAATTCTGGCTTGATTCGGTGGCGTTTTTGGGTCATGTGCTGTCGAGTGAGGGGATCAAGATGGATCCGAACAAGGTTGAAGCAGTGCAGAGTTGGCCCAGATCGTCTTCAGCTCCTGAGATTTGGAGTTTTCTTGGTTTGGTCGGGTATTACCATCGATTCGTAGAGGGTTTCTCATCTATTGCTGCACCTATGACTAGATTGACCTAGAAGGGTTCTCCGTTGAGGTGGATCGAGGAGTGTGAGGAGAGCTTTCAAAAGTTCAAGACGTCTTTGACCACAGCCCCAGTTTTGGTGTTGCCTACGAGCTCGGAGTCTTATACTGTGTATTGTGATGAGTCACGCGTTGGTCTTGGCGCGGTGTTGATGCAAGACGGTTGGGTGATTGCCTACGTGTATCGACAGTTGAAGACTCATGAGAAGAATTATCCAGTCCACGATTTGGAGTTGGCAGCCATGGTTCATGCATTGAAGATCTGTTGGCATTATTTGTATGGTGTTCTGTGTGAGGTCTTTACCGACCACCGGAGTCTACAACATCTGGTCAAATAGAAGGATCTTAACTTGCAGCAGCGGAGATGGCTAGAGTTGCTTGAGGACTATGATATCACCATTCTATATCATCCGGGGAAGGCCAATACGGTGGCTGATGCCTTGAGTCGAAAGGCGGAGAGTTTGGGTAGTCTAGCATATCTACTGAGAGCGGAGAGGCCATCAACATTGTAGGTTAAGTCCTTAGCCAACCAATTTGTTAGATTGCATGTTCAGAGTCGAGTCGAGCTTGTTTGGTTTCTCGATCTTCTCTATGTGATCGCATCAGAGAGCATCAGTATGACGACCCCCATCTACTTGTCCTCTAGGACAAGGTTCAGCACGGCGATGCCAAGGAGGTCACTATTAGGGATGACGGTGTGTTATAGATGCAGGACAGGCTATGTGTGCCCAATTTAGATGGTTTACGTGAGTTGATTCTCCAGGAGGCTCACAGTTTGCGGTACTCCATTCATCCGAGTGCCACCAAGATGTATCAGGACTTGAGGCGGCACTATTGGTGGAGGAGATTAAAGAAGGACATAGTAGAGTATATAGCTCGGTGCCTAAATTGTCAACAGGTGAAGTATGAGCATCAACGGCCAGGTGGATTGCTTTAGAGGCTAGAGATTCCAGAGTGGAAATAGAAGCGGGTTACTATGGATTTTGTTGTTGGGTTCCCATGGACTGAGAGGAAGTTCGATGCAGTTTGGGTGATTGTGGATAGGTTGACCAAGTCGGCCCATTTCATTCCAATGGTGACTACTTATTCTTCAGAGCAGCTGGCTCAGGTTTATATTCGTGAGATTATCAGAATTCATGGTGTGCCGGTATCCTTCATCTCTGACTGGGGTATATAATTTACATCGCGATCGTGGATGGTCGTGCAGTATGAGTTAGGCACGCAGGTTGAGTTGAGTACAACATTTCACCCTTAGACGGAACAGTCCGAGCGCACTATTTAGATATTGGAGGATGTCTTTCGTGCGTGTGTAATGGAGTTTAGGGGTTCTTGGGATCAGTTCTTGCCGCTTGGGGAGTCGCCTAGAACAACAGCTACCAGTCAAGCATTCAGATAGCTCCGTATGAGGCCTTGTATGGGAGGCGATGTCGTTCTCCTATGGGATGGTTTAAGTCAAGCGAGACTAGGCCATTAGGTAAAAACTTGGTTTAGGATGCTTTGGAAAAAGTTAAATTGATTCAAGATCGGCTTCGCACAATCCAATCTAGACAAAAGAGCTATGCAGATCGGAGGGTTCGCGACGTTGCATTCATTATTGGGGAGCGGGTCTTGCTCCGGGTTTCACCCATGAAGGGTGTTATGAGGTTCGGAAAGAAGGGCAAGCTGAGACCTAGGTATATCGCACCTTTTGAGATTCTTGAGAGGATTGGGGAGGTGGCCTAGAAGCTTGCACTTCCATCTAGTCTAGTTGCTGTTCATCTAGTATTCTATGTTTCCATGCTCTGGAAGTATCACATTGATCCATCTCATGTGTTAGACTTTAGCTCAGTCCAGTTCGACAAGGATTTGTCTTATGTTGAGGAGCTGGTGGACATCTTTGACTGGTAGATCCGGAAGTTAAGGTGAAAGGATATTGCTTTGGTGAAGGTTTAATAGAGGGGTCATCCGGTCGAGGAGGCGACCTGGGAAACCGAGCACGACATGCAGAGTCGTTATCCTCATCTACTCACAACTTCAGGTATGTCCTTATCCACGTTTGAGGACGAACGTTTATTTTAATAGGGGAGAACGTAACGACCCGATCGGTCGTCTTGTGTAATTGCACCTTGTTACCACTTTTGTTGCTTCACATATGTGAGTTTATGCTTTTATGACTTGCGAGGTTGATTATTTTCGCTCCAGGAGGTTTTCGGGTTGATTTGGACCCTTGATTCTAGACTTAGAAGCTTTACATTGAAAATGTTGACCAAACATTGACTTTTGTGAAAACGATCCGGGAACTGTGTTTTTATGACTCCGATATTATCGAGATTTTGGACTTGGGCGTATGCCCGGAATTGATTTAGGAAGTCCGTATGTTGATTTGTGTTGATTTGCCGGAATTTGGCAATTTTAAGTTGAAAATTTTGACTTTTGGTTGAGACATCCACCTAAAGCAAGCCTTTGTCTCTTCCTTTCCAAAGTTGTTGGCAAGCCGAACCATGACAATCATTGAAGAAACGTTCCAATCAATAATAATCCCACAATTCGGCTACATCAGGCAAGCTATTTTCGTCGCATTGGATGATATTTGTACGAAGCGCTCTGCCCTAAAAGCAATCATCCCACACAATCCAGCGCTTGACAAAGCATGCCGCAAATTTGATCTGATCACCGAATCAGGATGTTCCTGCCACACATCCAGGCGACGGAGAAGATTCAGGAGGTTCAGATGGCTAAGAATTCCAGATGGGAAATCAAGGTCCAGAAGGCGCACAAAATATTTTAGACGAAGGAGGCCAGGGAATTTTCATAAAAAGAACATATGCTTTATTTGCCACAAGATCGGACATTTTGCAAGATATTATCCACAATCGAGGAAATCTATCACAGTCCTCAAAGAGATTGATGATTACACTGGCATACATCTCGGGAAGGAAGAGGACCTCAAGTTCGTATTCTCTATGGACGATGAACCCACTGAAGAAACCTTATTCTCTCTTGATATATATGAAGAACATGGTGATGACCACTACCAAATTTCAGAACCGGTGGCCAAAGCTCAAGAGGAGATCAACGGTCTTGTAGTCATCCCTCAAGTGGAACTCTAGGTTTATTCATCCAAATGGGATAAACCAACTCGAGTCATCGCTTTCATTAACACTGGAGCTGCTTGTTCATTCATAAACCTTACTGTTCTCCCTGAAGATCAATAGATGCCTCACTTTAAGGATTTGAACACTGCATCAAATGCAATCCTGAGTACCACCGTTATTACAAAGCACCGGACCACAATTGAGTTCTTTCATGGATTGAAGTACATAACCAAGCTGATTGGCTCTGATGTACCAGGAAACAAAATCTTATTGTTGGATTCGACATTTCCAAATAACTAAAAGATCAACTCCAGGTCAGGGCTAACGGGATAACCTTTAAGAAGCAGTTCAAACCTTATTCTGAAATTCCAAGGCTATTCCAAATCACCAGCAATGAACAAATCAAGGAGATTGAACAAAATCTCATTGAGCAATCATGTGCTGAATCTCACGAAGATTTTATGAAGAAAGGGAAAAGCTCGTTATGGAAGAACGAAGAGTTTTTTTTATCAAGTTCCCTTTCAAGAAGAATGAAAACATCAATCCAACAAAAGCCAGTCATTCAGGCATGAATCCAGTTCATCTTCATTTTGCAAAGAAAGAATGCGAAGAACTCTTGGAATGATCTAATAGAGCCATCGGATTCACAATGGGCATGCAAAGCATTTTATGTGAACAAAAGAACTGAGCAAACAAGAGAAAAACTCAAGTTAGTTATTAAGTACCAGGCACTTAACCACTTCCTCCAAGAGGATGAATTCTCGATCCCAAATGAACTCACTCTTTTCTCCCACTTAGCCAAAGCCAAATATTTTTCAAAGTTTGATCTTAAATCTGGATTTTGGCAATTGGGAATCCACCCCGAAGAATGAGCCAAAATGAGATTTTGCATCTTCGATCATCACTTCCAATGGAAAGTAATGCCCTTCGGATTAAAAAATGTACCCACCTTATTTAAAAAAGCCATGATAAAAATATTCCAGCGCATCCTCCATACCTCTTTAGTTTACATTGATGACATCCTGTTATTTAGTGATACATTAGAGGAACATGTCGACTTACTTCATCAATATAAGGCTTTGGTAACATAGTTAGAGATCATGCTTTCAGCAAAAACGACGGTTCTTGCTCAAAAGGAGATTGATTTTCTCGGAATGCATTTTTTCCAAGGTGCATACAGTCCAAAGCCATATATATGTTAGGAACTACTCAAATTTCCTGATACCAGACTCACAACAAAGCAGATCCAACAGTTCTTGGGTGTTGTAAATTATGTAAGAGATTTCATCCCAAATATCTCTACATACATTTCTCCGCTCACGAAGATGCTCCAGAAAAATGCTCAGTCATGGGGAAAGGAACTAGATGACGTAATCAGGGAAATAAAGGAGATATCTAAAGATATTAAGTCACTCTACATCCCTTCAGACGGTAAGAAGATACTGCAAACTGATGCCAGCAATGAATACTGGAGTGATGTTCTATTTGAAGAAAAAGATGCCTAGAGGAAGATATGCGGATATGCTAGCGGAAAGTTCAAAGATGTCGAGAAAAATTATTACGCCACTTTCAAGGAAAATCTTGCAGTGAAGAATGGAATCAAAAAGATCAATATTTTCCTGATTCATACAGAATTTCTCATGGAAATGGATATGAAGGCCTTCGCAAAGATGATCCAGATAAATGAAAAAATTATTCCCAATCCTCAAATTCTCAGATGGGCTCAACGGTTCTCTCCATACAAGTTTCAAGTCAAGCACCTGAAAGAAAAGAATAATATTCTCGCAGATTTTCTGTCTCGACTGAAATAATTCTCAAAGATATTTTCCCCAGCAAAGATAAAGTCAAAAAAAAAATAATGATTCACATCTTTATGTTTTCAAATGTACTAGGAACGAGTTCATTGAAGCCAACGGATCATCCACCAGAATTTTTCAATCTCATCGATCCTTTTGATCCATCAATTATAATGGAAAGAAGAACTTATTATGAGCTCCAGGTTTTCCGGAAAAATGGAGGATCCATTCTCAAGCCATATGGGGTCAATGCATAATATCCATTATGCCACATATTCATAGCACAAGCCAAGGATTTTCTACAATAACTATTACGGTTTTTCTAGTACCTATGCCATCAATATTATATTCTCATGGAATCCAAGTGCAACGTCTTCAAGGATTTTGACAACATTGAACATGCTCTTAAAATATTTCTATTATAGTTCAAGCCTCGAAGATATTGGATAAAATGCTTCAATAATTCCTACAAAGCAAATGTATTCATGTTCCATACGCCAGTGAAGATTATTAATGGAGAAGTCCAGGCACAACCAGAAGTATCATTTTGGTGGAAATTTCCTATGTCCATTTTATCCATGGAAGAAGAATATAGTGAAGCATAAAAAATTATCTTCGAACTAAATATATGCATCCCGAGAGATATATGGCCAAAAGATTGGGCAAGCAGGAATTATACCAGCACGCATCCTCACTGGGAAAGAGTCCGAGAAGCATCAAAGGAATATCAAACCCCCTATGAAGTTATCTGAGAAAAGATCACTCAAGACATCCACAGATCAAGGTTGGAGATTACATCTCTCAATCCAAAGGAGAAGGAACACACCGAAGAAAGACTATTAAGTTCTAGACGTTACTACACAAAGATCATTGAAAAGATATCTAGAAGACAAACCCAGAGAATCAATGGAAGATAATTATCTAAATCCCTGCTAATCCCACCATAATCCCACATTACCTACCAAAATACCCTAAAAAATCATCTACCCATGCCAAGATAAATTTTCACATCTTTCCATACTATCCGGGCCCCACTTTCACATGATTCCACATGCCTCCACATGCTTCGTCGCATGGAGCATCCTACTTTCACATGTTTTCACATGCGCCCACATACTTTCACATGCTATACCATGTATGTTTCACCTCTTTCACAAGTTTTTAGGAGCTTTTTTAGTTGCTTTGCATAAGGTCCTTCACATGGAAAAAGGGACCCACTTGTAGATAGGTTTGCCATGTAAGATAGGTTTATTTTGTAATATAAGTTTGTCTTGTAATAACCTCCTACTCCTATTTAAAGGAGGCCATGTAGTAGTTTTAAGATCATATGGTAACCTTGGTAAACCTTTGTGATATATTACATATGAGTTGCTTCTAAATTTTCTCTTGTTCTTTCTTTCGAATGGATGGAAAGGCCGGTCCATGTATGAAAATAAAGTAAGAATAATCTAAGAAAGTTAGCTTATTGTTGTACGAAGTTTTTCGAGTTATAACAGTTAAAGTTTGTTATAGTACAAAAGTTTCTGACTTGTTTAGCTTGGCAAGCCGTCCCTTTTGGGTTGTTGAAGCCAGCCCCTTTGTAGGAAAACTATTGCGATTATAACCAAATTAACTGTTAGTGTAGATTGGCAAGTCATCCCTTATAGGTTGTTGAAGCCATCCCTTTTGTAGGGAAACTTTCATATCTATGGTTTAGTTTGCTTTCTTGGAGTCTCTTGCTCTGTTCATATACCGTTTCCATCATCCTCTTCCCTTGCAAAGATGAATATGTCCCCTACTCTATATAAAATCTTGTCCAAAAAATATGATTACCTCTATGAAGTAGATATCCTACCCGACAAACAGAAAGTAACCTCCATTGAACTATCCCTTATAAACCCTTACTCAGCCTTTGCCAAAAATCATTTGCACCATGGTCCCAAATCTGTTCCTTCGTTTAACACAGACCAAAAGGAGTAAAAGAATATGTTGCTGCTTCAAAACTTGACCAGCATCCTATTCTTGCCACTCGAGAGGAACAATTTATCACCCTTCAAATCTCAGATGATTTTTCCAAACAATTGAGAAATCATGGTTTTACCCATATCCATTTTGGTGCTACCCGAATTGCTTTAACATATCACGGAAGAAAAGGTCAACCTGTTGTTGCTCGACTTTCTCCTCTAGATACAAGATGCTATGAGTACCAACATGCCAATTTGGGTACTGTAAAAGTTACCTTGAATGTTGGGACTGCCGTCATAACTATTTTTCCTAATTTCAACTTGTCCCTTCATGACCCATACCTAACCGAAGCATTAAAAATCCAAGTTCAAATCTAGGGAGCCCCACAAGCCAAAGATGCTATCCAAGTCACTCTTCATCACCAAATGGCATGGCGGGTCCAAAATCATGCCATGGATCTCTGCCTTCCCGGAGGAGAAAATGCTTTACTCTTGAATATTGATGCTACCAAAGAAACACCCTGTGCACCCAAATACCCAAACAAATTCCCAGATGAGCTCGTCAAAATCCTTCCTGATTCCTAGATCACAAATTATGAAAATTTAAGGGAACTAGAGGAATCTCCGCAATCTGGTGAGCCAACTTTTTCCAAAAGAAGTGACAAAACAGTTTCCATAAGCTTTGATCATTCGTATCTCAAAAAACCCCAATAAAACCATCTTTTCTTGCCAAATGATCAAACCTAAAGACACAGACCCTGACCCTGAAAGTAAACCCTTCCAGAATATACAAACTATCATGGAAGAACATGACTGGTGTAAACATTTCGAAAAAGAGGGCAGAAGAGTTTGGTGGTCAAATGCCCTTTTACGGGTCACTGCCCTTGGGATCTTGGTTGCGACTACCAAGATTGTTTGGAAGATCCAATCAAAATTCAAGGAAAAGGGGAAAACCACTAAAAAGCAATTTCGAGCCAAATATGAAAATAAAGATCCTTCAATTGGCTCATTAAGTCGTCCAGGTAAGTATGAATTTCTTGTCAGTTACAAACCCTAGGAATGGCCAACATTACAAGAAAAATTCACTCCAAGCTGGGCAGATAGTGAAACCACACCCAAACCCAAACCATGCTCAGCTCATACCCCAGAATCCAAAAAGTCACCTGAACTTAAGACTTCACCAACTCAGAAAATTCTAAAGCCCACACAACCACAGATATTCATGCCAATTCCTTCAAGCTCCAGTCATACTGCAAGATTTTACTTCACTTCAATCTTTTGAAAAAGAGGGTATAAGTCATGCTCCAAAAATCCCCAAGAAAAACCTTGTACTACCTACTGGAGAAAAACCCCCGAACGAGTGATATCGAAGCGACAATGAACTGGCACTCAGAAAATTTCATCTGCCAAAACAAAGTACTGAACAATATTGGCAACAACATAAAGAACCTGGCCCATACACAAAACAAAATAATGAGCAAAGTAAGAACAATTGAGAAAAAGGTGGAGCAGACATCGTCCTATCATGCAGGACTAATCAAAGCCCTGGAACTAAGGTTCGCAAATCTACGATATGAGATTTGTCCGCTAGAAACTTCACTTTTCCAATTCTTCCAACAATAACAAAAGGAGACAATTTCCATCAGGGAACAAATTTAACTTTTTAGAAATGACCACTTTGAATCACAAAAGACCCCAGTTTTTCCTTCAAAACCTACCTTCTTTCCTTTTTCGTCCGAAACATATTCCCCACCTAAATTGGACTACACCTTTTCTACTTTTCCTACTACATCATAAATCCTGTTTCTTTCACCAAACCCGTGAAAGAATAACATGATTTTGATATTGCAAAAATGGTTTGGGAAAGGAAAGATACTCTTGTAGTCCAGAAACAAACCAAGAAAAGGCGAGATTAGGGAGAAAGTTCAAAAGGGTCCAACCCCGAAAATCTGATGATTTCTGATCAGAAGGCTCAAACCTATATGTCTCCCAACCAAGAAACATTTCAGAAGGAGATACCTCATGGTCGAAATCTATTAGTTCATCAGACGATGATACAATGGAAGATAGCTCTCAACCAAGCAACAAATCCACAACAAACTCTTCTGAAGAAGATGATCCCTAATATTTGTAAACCAACCAAGAGACCTAGAAATATCTGAAGTAGATGAGGATCAAGAAGGCATGACAGATGAACAAATCCCAGAAAGAAGATATGAGCCCATGGCGTCAAAATCAGTTGGAACTGGCTTCCGAACTTTCACCTTAGATGACGTCAAGAATTCAAAATGGCCTCAAAGGATCCAAGACTTCTATACTTGGATGGTGACCAAAAATTTGGTGGAATGATAAAAGTATATCATCCTGTCAGAACTCACTTAACGGTTCTCAGGAATCCAAAAAAATTGGTGGAACTAACGTGGGATTCAAGACAATAATACTTTTGTTACTTCTCAGCACTTTGCCTTCGACATCAGAATCCTACATGAAGTTTTCTGTGGAGATACTGGCCAAAGACAAGAAAACATGCGAAGATAACTCTTCGAGATGAAGTGCGTGTCCTTTGACATAAATGACATTGACAAGCATTTTCAAAAAATTGCAAAGATATACTTCGAGATCGGTGGAAACATTAACCTGAAGCAAACCTTTGTCTCTTCCCTTCCAAAGTTTTTGGAAAGTCGAACCATGACCATCATTAAAGAAAAGTTTCAGTCCATAACAATCCCACAAGTCGGCTACATCAGGCAAGCTATTTTCGTCACATTGGATGCCATTTGTACGAAGCGCTCTGCCCTAAAAAATATTATCCAACACAATCCAGCGCTTGACAAAGCATGCTGCAAATCTGATCTGATCACCGGATCACGATGTTCCTGCCACACATCCAGGCGATGGAGAGGATTAAGGAGGTTAGGATGGCCAAGAATTCCAGATGGGAAATCAAGGTCCAAGAGGCGCACAAAATATTTCAGACGAAGGAGGCAGGGAATTTTCATAAAAAGAACAGATGCTTTATTTGCCACAAGATCGGACATTTTGTAAGAAATTGTCCACAATCGAGGAAATCTGTCAAACAGCATGAAGAGATTGAAGATTATGCTGGCATACTTCTTGGAAAAGAAGAGGACCTTGTGTCCATATTCTCTATGGACGATGAACCAACTGAAGAAACCTTATTCTCTCTTGATATATACGAAGATCATGGTGATGACCACTACCAAATTTCAAGACTGGTGGCCAAAGCCTGAGAGGAGATCAACGCTCTTGTAGTCATCCCTCTAGTGGAACTCAAGGAATATTCATCCAAATGGGATAAACCAACTCGAGTCATCGCTTTCATTAACACTGGAGCTGCTTGTTCACTCATGAACCCTACTGTTCTCCCAGAAGATCAATGACTAACCTCACTTTAAGGATTTCAACACTGCATCAAATGTAATCCTGACTACCACCGTTATCACAAAGCACTGGTCACAATTGAGTTCTTTCCATGATTGAAGTACTGAACCAAGCTGATCGGCTCTGATGTACCAGGAAAAGACCTTATTGTTGGATTCGACATTTTCAGACAACTAAAAGATCAACTCTAGATCAGGGCTAACGGGATAACCTTAAGAAGCAGTTCAAACCCTATTCTGAAATTCCAAGGCAATTCCAAATCACCAGCAACGAACAAATCAAGGAGATTGAACAAAATCTCATTGAGCAATCATGTACTGAATCTCACAAAGATTTCATGAAAAAAGGGAAAAGCCTGTTATGGAAGAACGAAGAGTTTTTTATCAAGCTCCCTTTCAAGAAGAATGAAAACATCAATCCAACAAAAGCCAGTGATTTAGGCATGAATCTAGATCATCTTCCGCTTGCAAAGAAAGAATGCGAAGAACTATTGGAATTTGATCTAATAGAGCCATCGGATTCACAATGGGCATGCCAAGCATTATATGTCAACCAAAGAGCTGAGCAAACAAGAGGAAAACACCAGTTAGTTATTTACTACCAGCCACTTAACCACTTCCTCCAAGATGATAAATTCCCTATCCCAAATAAACTTACTCTTTTCTCCCACTTAAACAAGGCAAAATATTTTTCCAAGTTTGATCTTAAATCTGGATTTTGGCAATTGGGAATCCACCGCGAAGAAAGAGCCAAAACAGGATTTTGCTTCCCTGATCATCACTTCCAATAGAAAGTCATGCCCTTCAGATTAAAAACTGCACCCTCCTTATTCCAAAAAGCCATGATAAAAATATTCCAGCCCATCATCCATACCTCTTTTATTTACTTTGATGGCATCCTGTTATTTAGTGATACATTAGAGGAACATGTCGACTTGCTTCATCAATTTAAGACATTGGTAGCACAGTACGGGATCATTCTTTGAGCAAGAAAGATGGTTCTTGCTCAAAAGGAGATTGATTTTCTCAGAATGTATTTTGTCCAAGGTGTATACAGTCCAGAGCCACATATATGTCAGAAACTACTCAAATTTCCTGATACCGGACTCACAACAAAGCAGATCCAGTAGTTCTTGGGTGTAGTAAATTATGTAAGAGATTTCATCTCAAATATCTCTACTTACATTTCTCCGCTCATCAAGATGCTCTAGAAAAATGCTCCGTCATAGGGAAAGGAACAAGATGAAGCTGTCAGGGAATAAAGGAGATATCTAAAGATGTCAAGACTCTCTACATCCCTTCAGACGGTAAAAAGATACTGCAAACTGATGCCAGCAATGAATACTGAAGTGCAGTTCTATTTGAAGAAAAAGATAGCTAAAGGAAGATATGCGGATATGCTAGCGAAAAGTTCAAAGATGCCGAGCAATATTATTACTCCACTTTCAAGGAAATTCTTGCACTGAAGAATGGAATCATGAAGTTCAATTTTTTCTTGATTCATACAGAATTTCTGATAGAAATGGATATGAAGGCCTTACCAAAGATGATCCAGATAAATGCAAAAATTATTCCCAATCCTCAGATTCTCAAATGGGCCCACCGTTCTCTCCACACAAGTTTCAAGTCAAGCACCTGAAAGGAAAAGATAATATTCACGTAGATTTTCTGTCTCGACCGGAAGAATTCTCAAAGAGATTTTTCCTAACAAAGATTAAGTCAAATAAAGCTAATCAGCCATGTCTTCATGTTTTCAAATGTACCAAGAACGAGTTCATTTAAGCTGACAGATCATCCACCAGAGTTGTTCAATCTCATGGATCCTTTTGATCCATCAATTATAATGGAAAGAAGAACTTATTATGAGCTTCAAGTTTTACGGCAACATGGAGGATCCATTCTCAAGCCTTATGGGGTCAATCCAGAATATCCGTTCTGCCACATATTCATAGCACAAGCCAAGGATTTTCCACAAGAAGTATTATGGTTTTTCTGGTACCTATGCCATCAGTATTACATTCTCATGGAATTCAGGTGTAGTATCTTCAAGGATTTTGACAACATTGAACATGCTCTTAAAATATTTCTATTATGGTTCAAGCCTTGAAGATATTGGATAAAAGGCATCAATGATTCCTACAAGCAAAGGTATTCAGGTTTCATAAGCCAGTGAAGATTATTAATGGAAAAGTCCAGGCACAAGCAAAAGTATCATTCTGGTTGAAATTTCCTGTATCCATTTTATCGATGGAAGAAGAATATAGTGAAGCACAAAGAATTATCTTCTTGAAAAATAGGTACATCCTGAGAGATATATGGCCAAAAGATTGGGCAAGCTCGAATTATACCAGTACTCATCCACATTGGGAAAGAGTTCGAGAAGAAGCAAAGGAATATCAAGCCCCATACGAAGTTATCCGAGAAAAGATTACTCAAGACATCTCCAGATTAAGGTTGCAGAGTACATCTCTCAATCCAAAGGAGAAGGAACACAGCGAAGAAAGACCGTCAAGTTCCAGGAGTTACTATACTAGATCTTTGAAAAGATGTCTAGAAGACAAACCTAGAGAATCAATGGAAGATAATTATCTAAATCCCTGCTAATCCCACCATAATCCCATATTACCTACCAAAAAACCCTAAAAAATCATCTACCCATGCCAAGATAAATTTCCACATCTTTCCATATTATTCGGGCCCCACTTTCACATGATTCCACATGCCTCCACATGCTTCGTCGCATGTAGCATCCTACTTTCACATGTTTTCACATGCTCCCACATACTTTCACATGCTATACCATGTATATTTCACCTCTTTCACAACTTTTCAGAAGCTTTTTTAGTTGCTTTGCATAAGGTCCATCACATGGAAACAGGGACCAACTTGTAGATAGGTTTTCCATGTAAGATAGGTTTATTTTATAATATAAGTTTGTCTTGTAATAACCTTATAGTCCTATATAAAGGAGGCCATATAGTAGTTGTAAGATCATATGATAACCTTGGTAATCTTTATGATATATTACATATGAGTTCCTTCTAAATTTTCTCTTTTCTTTCTTTCGAATGGATGGAAAGGCTGGTCCATGTACGAAAATAGAGTAAGAATACTCTAAGAAAGTTAGCTTATTGCAGTACGAAAGTTTTTCGAGTTATAACAGTTAAAGTTGGTTATAGTACAAAAGTTCCTGAATTGTGTAGCTTGGCAAGCCGTCCCTTATGGGTTGTTGAAGCCAGCCCCTTTGTAGAAAAACTTTTCCGACTATAAGCAAATGAACTATTAGTGTAGCTTGGCAAGCCGTCCCTTATGGGTTGTTGAAGCCAGCCCTTTTGTAGGGAAACTTTCGTATTTATGGTTTAGTTTGCTTTTTTGGAGTCTCTTGCTCTGTTCATATACCGTAGGACTTGGAATAGGTTTGTTATGGCATTTAGAACTTGTCTGCAAAATTTGGCGTTGTTCGGAGTTGATATGATAACTTTCGGACGCTTAGGTGAAATTTTAGAAGTTCTTGAAAATCTCTTTGAAAATCATGCGTCTTTTAGTTCCATTCGTAGATTTATTTGTTAATTTTGTGTTTTGATCGTGTGAGTGAGTTTGTATGATGTTTTTAGACTTGTGAGAATGTTTGGTTTGGAGCCCTGAGGGCTCGGGTGAGTTTCGGACGCTTAGCGGACCATTGATAAGATTGAAAGTTTGCTGGTTTTTCTGCTGGCCTCTAATCTCGCAATTACGAGATTTGGTTCGCATTTGCAAACCTAGTGTTCACATTTGCGAACTCTTCTGGGATGGGCTAGAATCGCAATTGCGATGATTGTGTCACAATTGCGAGGGCAACAGGGATTGCAAATGCGATCCAACCTTCGTATTTGCGAAGAGTCCCTCAAGCTGTTAGTGCCGCAGTTAAAAGGCTTTGTTCGCAATTACGAGGGTTTACAAATGCGAACCCATGTCGCAATTACGACATCTGCAACTGATCAAATAGTTTGGAGACGTAATTTTTGAGTTGATTCTCTCATTTTTGAACCCTAGATTCGGTAGGAGACGACTTGGAGAGGAGATTTTCACCTACAAATCTTGGATAAGTGATCCTAATCTATTTCTAACCTCAACTTATCTTAGATTTTAACATCAAAATCATGTCAATCAAAGTAGAATTTATGAAACTTTGTCAAGTTTTTGAAAAATAAGAAATTGAGTTTTGAGAGCCAATTTGGACTCGGATTTTGAAACTAATCACATATATGAACTCATGGAGTCATGGGTAGACGGAATCTACCATTGGACTCAGGTATTAATCGAGCGAGCCCCGGGTATTGACCGGGCGGGTCCCAGGTTGACTTTTGTTGACTTTTTGGGAATAATGTAAAAACCTTAACTTTATCTATTGCAACTAATATCCCTAGCATTGCTTGATATTATTGAGTTAATTTTGGTTTGATTTGACCCTTGTGGAGGCGGATTGTAAGGGAAAAGCTATTTCCGAGTATTGAATTGGTCCAATTGAGGTAAGTGTCTTGCCTAACGTTGTGTGGGTGAACTACCCCTTTGCATTGCTATTGTTTGACTCTATTGTGCTGAGTGAAATCTGTGTACGCAAGGTGACCAGTGGGTACACGGGTTGTACATAGTATTTGAACGGTTTTGGCCACTTAGACTATTTCCAAGCTTTAATTGAAATGCCATATTATGTTCTAAATTCTCATAGTTAAATCATCCTTTATTATGTTAGACAATCCTTAATGCCTTAGCTAACTTGTTTAGTAATTATTCTGCATCCTACTTGATAAATTCCTCTCATGCTTTAGTTGAATTTGTTGTCCCCTTCATTATCACATGTTACCTCTTCATTGTTAATTATCATTGTTGAATTAATTGTTCGCGTTGCCCTTTATTTATGGACTTTCGTTGATACTGATTGTTGAAGATTATTTCCTTTATTGTGAGTTAGTTTTATCTAATATCATTTACACGTTGTTTTCTCATTGTTGAGTTATTTGATGTTGAGGTTGTGAGAGTTGTTAATACGTTGAGGTGATGTTGGTTATTGTTGAAACATCTATCCTATGAGCATTTTCCATCCATTATTGTTGTTGATATCTCGTTTACTATGTTGGAGTCATGGGCTATTGTTGTGAAAATATTGATATTGTTGTTGTTTGCAAATTGTGATATGTGGGCACTTATGGTGCGAGTTGTTATTGTTATATGATATTGATGCGCATGCGGCGATATAAGGCATGGGTTGATGTGCATGCGGCGGTATAAGGTGGGACTTATGTGCGTGTTACTTGTATGGGAACTACGTGAAGCCACGCGGTTTCATAAGGTGGGCTAAAGTGTGTAGCTATTTCGGAAAAACTATTTGCAAAACCTATTTCAAATGTAAGGCTTACGCGGCAGCATAAGGAAGGATTGTGATTGAAATTGAGAAGTGTGAATACGAGGCGGTACTCGATTGTTATTTTTTATTATACGAGGCGGTACCTCTGTTTGAATGCATTATACACGAGGCAGTACCCGTTGTGTTTTTTGTTGTTATTTCATGTTGCTAAGTGTCGTGGAAAGAATATGTCTTGTCGTCTATTCGTTATCATTCTAGTAGTTGTAGTCCATACATGATCCTTATATCACTTAGTTGTTTCTTTCATGCTATTTCTACAGTTTATTTTTTCCGGTTTTAGATCATGCTATCATCTTGTTTCGTATTAGTTGCTTTCTTACTTTTCATTTTATATCCGTATTTTATTTTATACTGTCTATTTTATATCCTAGTTGGTGTCTTGACCTGGCCTCGATACTACGCTACTGAGGTTAGGCTTGATACTTGCTGGGTATCGTTGTGGTGTACTCATACTATACTTCTGCACATCTTTTGTGCTGATCCAAGTACGTCTGCTCGTGCCTGTAGATAGAGAGTCTTGCTAGCCGCTTTCACCGAAGACTTCAAGGTATGCCTGCTCGGCGTCCGCAGGCCTCGGAGTCACCTTCCCTTATTTTCATTTGCTGTTGTATTTCCTTTTCGGACAGTAATGTAGTAGCACTCCAGTAGCATTCTATATAATTTATGACTCGGTTCCACCAGTTTTGGGGTGTGAAATTGTGGAATCCTATTTACAGACGGTTTTTATCTATTATTTAGACGTTTTCAGTAACTTGCACTTATATATTTGTTCAATTGTTACTATTTGTTAAGCTTACCTAGTAGTGGAGACTAGGTGCCATCACGATATTTTTCGAAGAGAATTTGGGGTATTGACACCTTTATGCAAGAGATATTGAAGTCTAATAAAATGAAAAAACAGGAATCAATATTCCGGCCTCTAAACCTTACACGCCAGTTTAGTAAAATAGGAAAAAGGTTCCTAAAGTGTAGCTTTTTAGGTGCGATCGTTCAGTAATCTTTATGTTTTAGCATTCAAGTGTGAAAATAATTAAGAACAATAAGCGAAAGAAAAAAAGGAATGCATAAATGTTCCAAACACACCATTTATTCTTCATTAATAACATTTCTGTGATAATCTCAATGACAATGTTGTTTCATATCTGATGAAGATATATACCAAAAAGTTGTAGGAAGCCAAGTTCACCTATACCCGGTTGCAGCAAATATAGTACAATATGTTTTATGTTATATTTTCCGGTGTTTACCCTTGACTTCGGATAATAATTAAATTTGTACGTGGTTTTAAGGACACGTGATTTGGTTTGATATAAATAATAAAGAATAAAATAGAGATTAAAGTCAGTAAATAAATTGGGAAAAAATGCAAACCACAAGCCTTGAATAGTCTTGGCCTTGATTGATTTCTCGAAGATGAACAAGTATGAACCAAACGAATAAAGAGATAATAAAGCAGACTTCTTTCTATATTTTGATAATTGTTTCGTGAGATACGTTTTACAATTACATTGCCCTTTATATAGAGGGGGGATAACCTCTTATATAAGGCAAGAATCTGTTTATAAGGTAAAATATCCCTTGATTTACTGATTTCAACGGTCTTGTTGATTGATGCCGTGATTCCCGCCGAGGTATTTACATATCACCGGATTTTCGGTCCTTTCGTTACGCATATCTGATAACTTACCCTAGGACATTTCTCATAATCGATCTCGACAAACTCGTCTCGGGCATCAAGGCTTCGTGTTTTGATTCAATGTTGTTCAGTCCCGACCTTCAATCTTTGATACCTCGATATTCCTGCTTCGATATTATTCGGTCTTGCTCTTCGATCTTTAATATCTTGACCTCGATTTACCGAATAGTAATTACGATCGATGCCAACCGTATAAACTAGATTCTGATTTGTCCATATGCAAGCGGTCCGAGTTCGACCACACACAAATAGTCCTCTCGTTTTTTGGAGAGTAATGACGAAAAATGACATGAGCCATAACTTTTTGATTAGGTTAAATGGCGACGTATTTATGACGCGTGTGGCACTGAAGTTGGAGCATCACGTCAAAAGAAACGAATCATCATATTGATAAATGATGGTGGCACTGTGACGCACGCGGTACGCGTCGAAAACGTCTCTTCAGAGACAAACTTGGGACAAACCTTTGCAACATCATTACATGCTAATTAATGCTCCGTCGAATTGGGACGCGAACCGCCGCTTTTGAGGGGATATAAATAACCTTCTCTGTCTTCATTTTCAGGAGTTTGCGCTATCTGAACATTTGAATCAGTGATTTCCCTTTTATTCTTATCTCACTCCTGCATCTTTTAACTTCTTTATCTCCTAATTGACAATGGTCAAAACCTCTAAATCCGTTTCTTAGAGACAGACCCCTTCTTCTTCTCAACCTACTGAAGATCCTCAACCTATTGATGTTGAGGAAACCATGGTTGAACCTCCTTTGAAGGCATTCGTACCGACTGGGTGTTCAATCGGTACCAACTTTAAAGTAGATAAGACTTCTTCAGTACCGGGCCGGTGTGAATCGGTCACTAGGTATATTTGTTCGATTGCGGACAAAAACCTTGACAAGGTTAAAGAAGATTGTAATTGGATCGGTAAGTGCATGGTCGTTCCTGCACCAAAAGAGGCGATCTCCACCCACGCGGAGGGTTATTTGAGTGTTTACACTTATCCCTTCACATTGGGCCCTTTGGACCCTGTTATTGTTGCCTTTTGCAAAAGGTACGAGGTAACGTTGGGTCAGATCCACCGTTCTTTCTGGAGAATAGTCATTCTCTTTGGCTTTTTTGTAAGCAAGATCGACGGGCACCCTTTCACCGTCGACCATATCCTACGGTTGTACAGTCCCCGACTCTTCCGAGGGTGATTAATAAAACTTGCTCGCCGGGCAAGCAAAGCCCCCTTCTCGAGCATTGATGAGGATAGGGATCGAGGCTGGATGGGCCGATTCGTTCGAGTGAAAACATCGGACCTGATTCCGGCTGAAGACATGTCGTTCCCTGAGAAGTGGAACATGAACCGTAAGTGTTATCCCATATTTCAACTTGTTCAATGTTTTTTCATTCGTTATTTTATTAACCAGTTCCATATGATGTAGCCGTATCTCGTATACTGGCTGTGATTTCTCATCTAAAGGAATGGGTCAAAAAAGTAGTGTCCCAAAGAACCTATTTGGAACGTGCCTGGCGCGAGATCTTGAAGGGCGATGGGAGGCCAAACACCATGGTGAGACCGGTTAAGTTCGAACTCAGCGTCTTATCTTATTGATTTCTAATTTGTTTTATTCTTCATTTGTAGGTTTATCAAAGGACGTTGAATTGAGGCCAGCGTCCCCTGGCAATGAGGTTCCCTGCCAGCCCCCTGCTTTAGAGTAGGAGAAAGAGAAAAAGAGGAGAGAAGCTCCCAGTTCTTCTGAGCCCAAGAGAAAGAGACCGAGGAAAGGATAGCTCATAATCCCAAGAGCAGCATTGATGACCAAATTTTGTCCTTGGACTCACTTCATCCATTGAGAGACGAGTCCGAGGAAGATGAAGATTTCGACTTTTTGGGTAACAAGCCGTCTCGAACTGAAGGACGGGGAGTCCCCGAGCAGAGAGCTGATAAAACACACCTTCATCGAGTAGAGGGCTTTGAAATGGGGGCAAGAGCTGGGGCTTCTGCTGATGTGAGAGGGGCTTCGCAAGGGATCTCAGTTCCCATAGAAATGATAGACTCCCCTTCCTTCTCGGAGTTGACCCTGAACGAGGCCCAAGCCGCAAAAGGACATTCCAGGGGCAGGAGCCACGTATCGGAAGGCCCTTTCTGAGGTATCTTCGATGGCGTGGATTCGGCATCTGCTGAGGATAACTTTGGGCTCGGTAACCTAGAAGTACCGAGGAAAAGTTCCTCCACCTGTACGAGCAAGGTTTCTTTCAGTCTGAAGTTGGTCGATAGATTTCCTGCTCCGAGTTCAGATCCTGATCGGAAGCAGATCATAACCTTCGCCATTCCCGAAGAAGCTAGGGTCCTTTCCGCAACTGTAGGGGTGGCTAGCTATCTTCGGTGTTTGGTGACCGAAGAAGATCGGGCTAAGATGAACGAGGTGAATGTACCCTGCTTGTTCAATGAAGCTCAGCAAGCATTGAATAAGGTAAGTTTCTGATAAGCCTCATCTGGTGTTCATTGTTTTGTACTTTAAAACTTCGACTAACTGCCATATTTCCTTTCGTGTTTGCAGGCCTCGGTGCTTCATCATGATGCTTTTCTTCGTCAGTGGGAAGAATCGAGGCATTGCGAGCGGCTCGAAGGGGAGATGACGAACCTTCGGGCCGAACTGGATTTTGTACGGAGAGAGAATTCTGGCTTAGTCGAGCAGATGGGGCAGCAGCTCGATCAAATAACCCGACTCCGATCCGAAGCAAGCGAGGCTAGAGCTGAAGCCAATGAATGGAGAAGCAGGATGAATCAGCTGGCTTCGGAAAAAGAGGCCTTCCGTGCTCAGTTAGTTTCATCAGAAACTCAACTGACGGAGGCAAAAGGGAGAATCGAGGCTCTGACTAAGAGCACCGACGTACTCCAATCTCAAGTCAACGTGATCACCTCGGATCGAGATGTTTTGGCCAACGAGTTGCATATGGCAAAATCGGAGGCTGCAGCAACCAAGGTTGTGGCCGATGAGCTGGTGGCCCAGTACAAGGCCGACGCCGAGGCTACTCAAGATCAATCAAAAATTTTGGTTGATTACATGAAGTGGCAAACTCGCATGTCCGTTCTCGAGGAGATACATGCTCGGGGCTTCGATCTTTCAACTGAGATCGATGATGCCAAAAGGATCAAGGTTGAAGCTAGAAAACAACCCTTTTCGGAGGAAGATGTCTCCGAGAACTCGGAATAAAGCGCCTTCTCTTGTTTTTTCTTGATATTATGTAATGAAGTCCCCATCTTTGTAATCATATCTTGTATATATATAAAAGCCTTTTTTCCTTTCCTTCTTTAATTGCTGACTTGTTTTGATTCTTTCCTTTAGAACCGATGGTTTATCTCGGTAAATTTTCTATTCCTCGAATTCAATTTGGACTTGGCCAATTTTGGGATATGCCTTAGTAGGTTTTTCTTTCCTTCGATTAAATCGGTATGGCCTTAGCCCTTTAAGAATCGGGGTTGTCCTTAGTAGGTCTTATTCCCTTTCGAGTTTCATTAACTCGGTATGGCCTTCGCCTTTTAAGAATTGGAATTTGCCTTAGTAGGTCTTATTCTCCTTCGAGTTTCATTAACTCGGTATGGCCCTGGCCTTTTAAGAATCGGGGTTTGCCTTAGTAGGTCTTATTCCCCTTAGATTAAATTTGATATTCAGATGAATCCCTGAGTGATATCAGTATTTGATTGAACAAAGAAAATCAAAATGGCCCTTGAGCTCGTGACATGGTATTGGTGCAAGAGATCTTTATTCTTGTTCATGTGCTTGTAAAATTTATTTAGGGGATAATCAATCTATTTGGGTATGGTTCCTTTGACCGTTTGACTCTTACATCGATGTTTGATGTCGATGATATTTAGCACCGAATATTGTTGTCATCGATATATGATCGGTCTTCAAATCTAAGTTAGCACAATTTACTGGTTGCCTCATTAAAAACCTTGCCGTAAAACCCAATTTGAGACAAAACCGGTCGAAGGGAAAAAGAGTGCAACACGTGCTTTTAGTCCTAACATCCCGTACTTTCCGATTCAAGGCTACTTTATCTGATGCCTGCGAGAGTTATTTTGTCGATGTAGCATAAAATCAAGTAAAAATGAAGAATGAACGATCGTATCTTAACAGTAGTAACGTTTCAAGTGATTTATGTTCCAATTGTTTGGCAGCTGTTTGCCGTCCATTGTTCCGAGCTTGTATGATCCTTTTCCGGTGATCTTTATGATGGAGTAAGGTCCTTCCCAGTTCGGTCCCAATTTCCCTTCGTTCGAATTTCGAGTGTTGGGTGTGACCTTCCTGAGTACTAAATCTCCAATGTTGAAATGTCGAAGATGGGTTCTCCTATTGTAGTATCTTTCGATCTTTTGTTTTTGGGCGGCCAATCGAACGAGGGAAGCTTCCCTTCTTTCATCTAATAGTTCCAGATTTGTATTCATAGCCTCGTAGTTCGATTCTTCAGTCGCATAGCAAAACCTGACACTTGGTTCACCGATTTCGACCGGTATCAAAGCTTCAGCACCGTACACCAGGGAAAAGGGAGTGGCTCCGGTGCTAGATTTCTCGGTCGTACGATACGCCCATAGGACTTCAGGCAATATCTCTTTCCATTTCCCCTTCGATCGGTCAACCTCTTTTTGAGATTTCGAAGTATTATTTTGTTGGTAGATTCGGCTTGTCCATTCCCGCTGGGGTGATAGGGCGTTGATAGGATTCTTTTGATCTTGTTATCTTCGAAGAACTTCATCACTTTGCTGCTGACGAACTGTTTCCCATTGTCACACACAATCTCTGATGGCATCCCAAACTGACATATGATGTGATCCCAAATGAACTCGATTACTTCTTTTCCCCTAACCTTCTCATATGCCTGCGGTTCCACCCATTTGGAGAAATAAGCAGTCATAAAAAGAATGAATTGAGCCTTACCTGGTGTGTGGGGAAGAGGGCCAACGATGTCCATTCCCGATTTCATGAACGGCCATGGTGATAAGACTGAATGCAACGTTTCCCCGGGCTGATGGATCATCTGGCCATGTCTTTGACATTCATAACATTTGTGAACGAACTCCTTCGCATCCTTTTCCGTGTCGATCCAATAATAACCGGCTCTGATATTTTTCTGATTAGGGGCTCGACACTGGAATGATTCCCACAAGTGCCTTCGTGGATTTCTCTTAAAATGTATTCAGTGTCACCCGGTCCCAGACATATCGCGAGGGGGCCACCAAACGTTCTTCTAAATAAAGTTCTGTCATCGAATAAACAGAATCGAGCCGCCTTTGTGCGCTAGGCTCTTGATTCTTTTGGAACTGAGGGGATTTTGCCGAAGCTTAGGTATTCTATGTATTTGTTCCTCCAATCCCAGGTCAGACTCGTCGTATTGATTTTCGCGTGGCCTTCTTCCACTACCGACCTCATGAGCTGTACGACCTTTTCGGATTCGATCTCATCATCTTCAACCGATGATCTTAAATTGGCGAGGGCATCGGCTTCGCTGTTTTGCTCTCGAGGTATGTGTTGTAAGGTCCATTCTTTGAACCTATGCAATGTAACTTGTAGTTTTTCTAAATATCTCTGCATTCGTCCTTCTCTAACCTCGAAAGTTCTGTTGACTTGATTCATCACAAGAAGGGGGTCGCACTTAGCTTCGATTATTTCCGCTCCCAGGCTTTTGGCTAGTTCTAAACCTGCAATCATAGCCACATATTCTGCTTCATTGTTAGTTAATTTCACAATCTCGATAGACTGTCGAATTGTGTTTCCGGTTGGGGGATTTAGCACGATACCAAGCCCCGATCCCTTCGCGTTCGAGGCACCATCTGTGAACAGGGTCCACACTTCCGAAGGAGTCCCCGATCCAGCCAGTAGCTCTATTTCGACATCGGGTATTAGGGATGGTGTAAATCAGTGATGAAATCTGCCAACACCTGAGATTTAATGGCGGTTCGGGGTCGATATTCGATATCATATTCACTTACTTCGGTAGCCCATTTGGCCAATTGGCCGGAGAGCTCGGGCTTATGCATTATGCTTCTTAACGGGTAAGTCATTACGACGTATATGGGATGACATTGAAAATAAGGTTTCAGTTTCCTGGAGGCACTCAACAAAGCGAGTGCCAGTTTTTCCAAATGAGGGTACCTAGTTTCAGTCTCGCCTAAGGTTCTGCTAACGTAATAAATTGCAAATTGCGTACTTTGTTCTTCTCGAACTAGAATTCCACTTACCGCTACTTCCGAGACAGCAAGGTAGAGATACAGCCATTCACCTGTCTTCGGTGTATGCAGCAAGGGTGGGCTAGATAGATACCTTTTAAGCTCTTCTAAAGCGTGTTGGCACTCTAGTTTCCATGAGAAGTTGTTCTTCTTTTTCAATAGATTGAAAAATCGATGGCTTTTATCTGATGATCTTGAAATAAATCGTCCCAAAGCGGCTATACGGCCTGTCAGCTTTTGTACAGCCTTCACATTATCTATAACTGTGATGTCCTCGATAGCCTAGATCTTTTCGGGGTTGATTTATATTCCTTGATTCGAGACCATGAAACCGAGGAACTTGCCTGAGCACACACCGAACGCGCATTTTTCCGGGTTCAGCTTCATATTGTATTGCTTCAGCACGTCGAATGTTTCCTGTAAATGGTTCAAATAGTCCTCTGCTCGCAGGGACTTAACTAACATATCATCAATATAAACTTCCATCATTTTTCCTAGTTTTTTTTCAAACATTCGGTTTACTAGGCGTTGGTAAGTGGCTCCTGCATTTTTTAACCCGAATGGCATCACGTTGTAGCAGTATGTGCCATACTTAGTGATGAAGGATATTTTTTCTTGGTTAGCCGGGTCCATTCGTATTTGGTTATAGCCAGAGTAAGCATCGAGAAAGCTAAGGGTCTCATGTCTAGCGGTAGCATCGATCATGCGATCGATATTGGGTAAAGGGAAATAATCTTTTGGGCATGCCTTATTCAGATCCTTATAATCTACACATGGAAAGAATATTTTTGGCATGCCTTATTCAGATCCTTATATTCTACACACATTCTTAGTTTATTCCCTTTTTTAGGGACTACTACTACGTTTGCTAACCATTCCGGGTATTTAACCTCCCGAATGGATCCTATCTTTAGAAGCTTAGTTACCTCATCCTTGATGAATGCTTGTTTTTTCTCGGATTGAGGCCTCCTTTTTTGCTTGACTGGTCGAAACTTCTGATCTAGGCTTAGCTTGTGAGTTGTTATCTCCGGTGGTATACCTGTTATATCAAGGTGGGACCAAGCGAAGCAATCTTCGTTAGTTATAAGAAATTGGATAAGTTTTGTCCTGAGCTCGGAGCTTAGGCCCGAGCCCAGGTATACCTTTCGATCTGGCAAGTCTTCTCGGAGTGAAACTTGCTCGAGCTCCTCAATTGTCGATTGGTTGCAACGGATTCATCGGGACTGATGAAGGATCTGGGGATTTCGTAGTCGTCATCCTCGAGATATACTTGTTCATCTACGTTTGTCGAGGATGATGTTTGTGATTGTTATTTCATCTTGTTCTCGCCCTTTTGTGAAGGAAGTGCTGGTACTGGTATTATTTCTTCTACTTTGAACATTTCTTTCACAGCGGGTTGCTCCCCGTATATCGTTATAATTCCATCAGATGATAGGAATTTCAGTACTTGGTGCAGTGTCGAAGGCACGACTCTCATGTCGTGGATCCATGGTCTCCCGAATAGAGCGTTGTACCTCATGTCTCCACCGATTAAGCAAAACTTCGTTTCTCGAATGGTACCAGCAGTGTTTATCGGCAACGTTATCTCGCCCTTGGTTGTTTCACACGCCATGTTGAACCCATTGAGTACTCGGACTGTAGGGACAATTAGATCCGTCAGACCGAGTTGTTCTATAACCCATGATCGGATTATGATGGCCGAACTGCCTGGGTCGATCAATACGCGCTTTACTTTAATCCTGTGTATAAGCACAAATATCACTAGCGCGTCATTATGAGGTTGCATAATCCCTTCCGCATCTTCCTCGCTAAAATGTAAGATTCCCTCCATCGCGTAATCTCGAGTGCGCTTTTCCCTGGTGATGGATATTTTGGTGCGCTTCAGCATCGGACCTTGAGGGGCATCTATTCCGCCAATAATCATATTAATCGTGTGTTGTGGCTCTTCTTGGTTTGCTTGTTTATTTCTTTTTCCGTAATGATTCTTCGCTCGATCGCTCAAAAATTCACGAAGATGTTCGTTTTCGAGCAACCTTGCCACCTCATCTCTTAATTGTCGGCAATCTTCTGTCCTGTGTCCGTGTGTACCATGATATTTGCATATCAAATTAGGATCCCTTTGGGCCGGATCCGATTGTAACGGTCGAGGCCACTTAGTGTCCTTGATGCGACCGATAGCTGATACAAGAGTAGCCGTATCAACATTGAAATTTTATTCCAGTAACCGCGGTGCTTCTTGATGACCGGTGGTTCTCTCGAAATTGCCTTTCATCATGGGCCCTCGGTTATTCCGACCTTGATCTTTTCTCCTTTCGCATATCGGGGAGTTCTTCCTTGCTATAGTGATTTTCCTATCCCCATGATATGGCCGATGCTGATCTCTATTCAGTCTCGGTTCACGATAAATCTCCCTGCGAACCCTATCATGAGCCCTGACGGGATAAATAGATCCCGAAGGGGCTTCAAGTTGATCATCTTCGATTGGTATCGGTTATGTACATCCGCCCATGTGACGGCTAGATATTCTATCAAGTTTTGTTTGAGTTGCTGTGAAGCCGTCGAACTTCGAGCGTTGAGCCCTTGGGTGAATACCTGAACAGCCCAATTGTCAATGACCGGTGGCAGGTCCATCCGCTCCATTTGAAAACGAGATACAAATTATCTGAGCATCTCATTATCTTTTTGTCTGACTTTGAACAGGTCCGACTTCCGCCTTTCTACTTTGATAGCGCCTGCATGTGCTTTTACAAAGGAATTTGCAAGCATAGCGAAAGAGTCAATGGAATTAGGGGTAAGTTATGATACCATGTCATGGCCCCCTTTGACAAGGTTTCCTCGAACTTTTTCAAAAGAACGGACTCGATCTCGTCGTCTTCTAAGTCGTTTCCTTTTATAGCGCATGTGTATGCGGTCACATGCTCGTTTGGATCGGTTGTCCCATTGTACTTGGGGATTTCCGGCATGCGAAATTTCTTGGGTATTGGTTTTGGAGCGGCGCTCGATGGGAAAGGTTTCTGTGCAATTTTTTTGGAATCCAAGCCTTTTAATATCGGGGGTGCTGCTGGGATTTTATCCACCTTGGAATTGTATGTTTCTACCTTTTTGTCGTTAGCCTCAATTTTCTTTTCTCCAGACTCGACTCGTCTGGTTAATTCCTCGAGCATTCTCATGATCCCGGAGTTTGCCCTCGATCCTCCTTCATTCGGCTCCTCTGCAACTAGTTCATTCTCAGGAATGGTTCCCCGAGAAGGGCCGAGCTCAACTTCGTTCGATATTTGGCTTCAATTTTGTAATTGAGCAATGGCTGCCTGCTGGGCTTGCAACATGTCAAAGATCATTCTGAGGCTGATCCCGTCCCCTTCGTCGTTTGGGGATCCTGTGTTGTTGATCGGTGTTCTCTACGAACACTGTTTGGCGGGCCGGTAGTTCGATCTACATCGACCGCCACTTGTGAATTAGCATCGATCGGAACTTCATCACCGGGTGCTATGTTGTTGTTTTCACCTTGATGATCAAATTCATTATCGACGTACAATGGCACAGATTGTGAATGCGACATAGCTGTACTGTAACTGAAATCAGAGATACTTCACAGAGCAAGTGTAAAACAATTTGTGTGACAAAAATTATATCAAACGCTCACTATTGTCCTTAGCCCCACGGTGGGCGCCAAACTGTTTACCCTTGGCTTCGGATAACAATTAAATTTCTACGTGGTTTTAAGGATACGTGATTTGGTTTGGTATAAATAATGAAGAATAAAATAGAGATTAAAGTCAGTAAATAAATTGGAAAAAAATGCAAACCACAAGCCTTGAATAGTCTTGGCCTTGATTGATTTCTCCAAGATGAACACGTATGAACCAAACGAATAAAGAGATAATAAAGCAGACTTCTTTTCTATATTTTGATAATTGTTTCGTGAGATACTTTTTATAATTACATTGCCCCTTTATATAGAGGGGGAATAACCTCTTATATAAGGCAAGAATCTGTTTACAAGTTAAAATATCCCTTGATTTACTGATTTCAACGGTCTTGTTGATTGATGCCGTGATTCCCGCCGAGATATTTACATATCACGGGATTTCTGGTCCTTTCGTTACGCAGATCTGATAACATACCCTAGGACATTTCTCATAATCAAGCTCGACAAACTCATCTCGGGCATCAAGGCTTCGTGTTCTGATTCGATGTTGTTCAGTCCCGACCTTCGATCTTTGATACCTCGATATTCCTGCTTCGATGTTATTCGGTCTCGCTCTTCGATCTTTGATATCTTGACCTCGATTTACCGAACAGTAATTACGATCGATACCAAACGTATAAACTAGAGTCCGATTTGTTCATATGCAAGCGGTCCGAGTTTGACCCCATACATCTAGATTTGCACTTTTCTTTTTTACATTTAAATATAAAAAAGAAAATACTTAGATTTATCAAAATAATTAAAAGCTGAATTAGTTCCCTGTTTAATTGAGCAACAGAGGATGGATTCTAGGGTTGGTAGTGAACAAAATTTGCAGTAAAGTAAGGAGTCTAATGACCATAAAATCATAAATGATGTGTGTGTTACAGAAGAATTGCATCAGATAATAAAATACATTGAAATATCAAATTCAACAGCCATCAATTTAATTATTATAATGCACCAGCACAATGTATAGAATGCAACAGCAAAATACTTATAAATTATTCACAAAGAAAAATGTTACTTAGAAGAGTTGGTTCACTAGAATCTCAAGGTACATTATACTAGGCTTACGGAAGAATAACATAATTATGGCAAAGAATTAAAAGAACAACATGAAGCAAATCGCTGCATACAATCTTTATATAAACCTAAAGGAATTACTTTAAAAAAATAAAGAAGAAATACTAAGGTTCTTAGAGAACCGTACACTTTGTATGATTTAGCTTATGCTATTTCCGTAATAATCTAAGTATGTGTGTGCAGGGGTGGAACCGATAAAATTTGTATTTGTGTTAAATATTTATTTAATATGTACAAAGTATCTTTTCAAAATCAAGTAAACAAAACAAATTCAATAAGAACTCGTACACTAAAAATTCTGACTTCGGTCTGTGTGTGATTATTTCTGTGTTTGATAAAAATAGGAGTAGTGGCTTAAACTTAAGACGACTAGGATATATCTATCTTTATCTAAACTAGTATCTATGAATGTGCGTCGCACGTTAATAATGGTATGTGATGATTTAAATATTTGTTTAAATGAAAGAACAATAAAATTTAAGTAACGAGAGAAATTTTATGTATAATGTAACGACCCGGCCGGTCGTTTTGAGTATTAGCCCTGATCCCCTAATTTATGCTTCCTTTATGTTATACTGTGGTTACGTGACTCACCGGAATGTTTGGTTTTAGTTTCGGATGAGTTTCGGAGTGAGATGGGACATATAGTCCCTAAGTTGAAAATTTAAGTCGTAGGAGTTAATCGTAGTTTGACTTGTGTGAAGATGACTCTGGAATGGAATTTTGACGGTTCCGGTAGATTCGTCTGGTGATTTTGGACTTAGGAGCGTGCGCGGATGTTATTTTGGAGGTCCATAGGTCGTCCGGCATAAATTGGCGAAAGTTGGAAAGTTGGAAGATTTTGAAAAGTTTGACTGGGTGTGGACTTTTGGATATCGGGGTCGGATCTCGATTTCGGAAGTTGGAATAGGTCCATAATGTCAATTATGACTTGTGTGCAAATCTGGTGTCAATCGTAGTTGTTTTAGTATGAATCAACATTGGTTTCAGAATTTGAAAGTTTAAAGTTCATAGGCTTGAATTTAGGTTGCGATCCGTAGATTTTGTGTGTTTTTGATGTGATTTGTGGCCTCGAGTAAGTCCGTTATGTAGTTTTGAACTTGTTGGTATATTCGAAGGGGGTCCCGGGGGGCCCGGATGTGATTCGGATCCAATCCGGAATAAGTTTTGATTTTTTAGACTGCTGAAACTGGCTATTTCTGGTATCTTCGCACCTTCGGAGGGATTGGCTGCAGGTGCGAGTTCGCAAAAGCGAGCTCTTTAACGCAGATGCAGTTTTGGTCATGCCCAGCTAGGGGAGCAGAAGCAGAAAATCTTCTGCAGAAGCGGCTTTCGCTTCTGCAGTGAGGAAAAGCATAGGAGCAACAGTGGTCGCAGGTGCGAAGCCTTTTGGCGCAGGTGCAGTCCTTGGCTCGCAGAAGCAGAGAGTGGGTATTTAGTCATGATCACACCTGCAATGGAACTTCCGCAGGTGCGGCCGAAGGCCCGCAAATGCGGTTTAACTGGGCAGAAAAGAGGAATTTTGAGGGTTAGCGTTCATATTTAATTTTGGGATGTTGGGAGCTCGGTTTGAGGCGAAATTTCGAGGGTTTTTCAAATGAATCGTTGGGGTAAGAATTCATGACTCGAATTTGATTATATTTTAATAATCAGTCATTATTATTATCATGTAATAAAGGATTGTAGTTGAAAAAATTGAGGAAAAGTGTAGAAGTTCTTAGACTAAGTTTTTGGGTTTTGAAAGGAAAAATGATGTCGTATTTGGATAATTCTTGTATGGTTGGAGTCGATATTGAATGGGTGTTCAAATTTTATTATTTTGACCGGGTTCCGAGATGCGGGGCCGGATAGACTTTTGGGGCGATTTTTCAATTCCTTGCTAAGATCATAATTTCATTATTTAAATTAGTTTCATATAGTTATATTTATAGTATGAAATATTTTGGCTAGATTCGAGCCGTTTAGAGTTGGAAAATCGAGGGAAAGCCCTTCTAGTTGATTGATTTAGCGTTGTTTGAGGTAAGTGACTTGCCTAACCTTGTGTAGGGAAAATTCACTTAGGATTTGGTATTGTTGTGATAATTATAAAATGGGAAAGTCGTGGGCACAAGGTGACGAGTGCGTACACGAGCTAAATGTGAAATTCGTGTTTTTAGCTATGTAGTTTCCTTTCATTCTTTAATTGAGTTACTTTAATATGTTATAGCCATCATGTTTAGTCTAATTTCACATGTCTACTTGTTGTACCTCTTATTTGCAAATTGCCCTACATGTTTAGCTGAATTACTTGCTTTCTTTTATTTCGTATTCATTATTTAACTGTTGAATTCTTATTTGGATTTTTCTATCCTTGAAATATCTCGCTGTTGAGTTTGGTGTGACTGGCCAAGGCCGTAGTTTCTATTTAGATAAAGTGTAAGTTGTGAAATATCATTTCATTTAGTTGTGTGTTTTTAACATTAGTGTTATTGTTGAGAAGATTGATTGGTTGTTTGCATGAGGTTTCTGCCATGCTGTTGTTGTTACTATTTGCACGAGGTTTCTGCCGTGCCATTGTTACTATTAATACGCATGCGGTGGTATAAGGTCTGGATGTTGAAAAGCATGTGGTGAGATAAGGTGGGCTTGATATGCATGGCTTGTAGGGGAACTACTAGAAGCCATACGGTATGATAAGTTGGACTAAAACGCGAGGTGCTATTACGGAAAAAATAATTTTTAAAACTAAATGTAAAGACCCCCGCGGTGATATAAGGAAAGACAATGATTCACTTTTATGATTTGGGACTACGAGGCGGTACCTCGGGAGTGCCCCTGTTGATCTTTCTCTATTTGCTGTATTTTTTTTGTTGGTGTTTTCCTTAACATGTAAAATCCTTATTTTCCTTACGTGTTGTACTAGCTGTTTGATTTCATGTTGTTACCTTCCGTAAAATTCTTTATTGTCTCACTTCCTTGTAATCATCATTCTATCATTATATCTTCTAGTAGGGCCTTGACCTGACCTCGTCACTACTCTACCGAGGTTAGGCTTGGCACTTATTGGGTACCGTTGTGGTGTACTCATACTACGCTTCTGCACATGTTTTTGTGCAGATTCAGGTACATCTTATCAGTCCCGGTATTACCGCGCTGAATTGCTTTGTTTGGAGACTTTAAGGTACACCTGCCCGCATCCGCAGGCCTTGGAGTCCCCTTCTACCCTGTTCTTCCTTGTTTCTTTACATTTTTATAGATAGTGATGTATAGGGTTGTTCGATACTATATCTAGAGCTTGTGACTTATACCTCACCAGGTTTTGGGAATTATACGTATTGGGTTTACAGTTTTATTTACGATATTGTTGGAGTTTTGAAATTTTAAGCTTTTATTTACTTTTTTTCGCATGTTGTTTAGGCTTACCTAGTCTTAGAGACTAGGTGTTCACCACATCCTAAGGAGGGAAATTGGAGTCGTGACAAGTTGGTATCAGAGCTCTAGGTTCATAGGTGTTATGAGTTACAAGCAGGTTTAGTAGAGTCTCGCGGATCGGTATGGAGATGTGCGTACTTATCTTCGGGAGGCTATGGAACTGTTAGGAAAAATCTTCACTTCTTTGATTCCTTATCATGTGAAATTGTTGACTTCGGAATTCTAAATTTTTGTCTTTCTATTGTCTCACAGATGGTGAGGACACGTACAGCCGGATCAGATGACCAGACACTCGCATCCCCTGCTAGAGCCGTGAGAGATTGGGGCTGGGGTAGAGGCCGAGGACGTCCACGTGGTGTAGCTAGAGCACCTGCACAAACTGCTACAGAGGAGCCACCAATAGCTCCAGCTGGAGGACAGGCACCTGAGAAGCTTGTTATTGCCCCCAACCCTCCAGGAGACTCTCGCCTAGTTTTGAGCATGTTCGGCACTTTATCTCAGGCAGGGTTGATCCCACTTGCTCCTGCCACATCTAAGGCCAGTGGAGGAGCACAGACTCCCACCGCCGGTACCCCAGAGCAGCGGGTCCAGGTTGACCAGGTCCTAGAGGTCAGACCAATGCAGCCCGTCGCCGTAGTTCAGCCCGAGGTTAGGTCAGCAGTTTCTAAGGGGGAGCAGCTCAGGCTCGAGAGGGACAAGAAGTACCACCCTTCTACTTTCAGCGGCTTGGCTTCAGAGGATGCCTATGGTTTTCTTAAGGAATGCCACCGTATCCTCCATACTATGGTATTGTGGAATCTAGGTGGGGTTGCTTTCACTACGTTCCAGCTTAAGGGAGCGGCTTAACAGTGTTAGCGAGCATATGAGTTAGGTAGTCCGGCTGAGGCAGCTTCACTCACTTGGACTCAGTTTTCAGATATGTCCTTGAGGGAGTTTGTTCCCTAGAGTCTCCGAGATGTGTCCATACCTATGGGAGATTCTATTGTGTTGATCGTGTGTATCGGTTTAGCTGTTCTTGGTGGTTTTGAGACCAGATTCGATCTATTGTTGCTCAGTATGGTAGATTTTGATATTATTTTGAGCATGGACTGATTGTCGCCCTATCATGCTATTCTCGATTGTCACGCCAAGACCGTGAAGCTGGCTATGCCAGGATTACCACGGATAGAGTGGAGAGGTGCTTTAAATTATGTTCCTAGCAAAGTTATCTCATTTCCAAAGGCTCAGCGTATGATAAAGAAGGGGTGTAATGCTTATCTAGCTTTTGTGAGGGATGTCAGTGTTGATACTCCTACCATGGAGTCAGTTCCAGTAGTGAGGGACTATCCAGATGTATTTCCAGCGAATCTTCCAGGATGTCGGCCGACAGGGATGCCGATTTTGGCATTGATTTGTTGTCGGGCACTTAGCCCATTTCTATTCCACCCTACCGTATGGCCCTAGCAGAGTCAAAAGTGTGTCGCCTTGGGGTGCTCCAGTCTTATTTGTGTAGAAGAAGGATGATTTTATGTGTATGTGTATTGACTATCACCAGTTGAACAAGGTTATAGTGAAGAACAGGTATAAATTGCCACATATTAATGACCTATTTGATCAACTATAGGGTGCCAAAGTGTTCTCTAAGATTGACTTGTGTTCACCCTATCATCAGTTAAAGATTCGAGAGCCAAATATCCCGAAGACTGCCTTCAGGACTCAATATGGTCATTACGAGTTCCTTGTGATGTGTTTTGGGCTAACCAACGCCCCAGCAACATTCACGCACTTGATGAATAGCATATTTTAGCCCTATCTTGACTCATTCATCATTTTTTTTTATTGACGACATTCTGGTGTACTCCCGGAGCCGGGAGGATCATGAGCAGAACTTGAGGACCGTGCTTGAGACCTTGAGAGAAAAGAAGTTAAATGAAAAATTTTCAAAGTGTGAATTCTCGCTTGATTCAGTAGCATTTTTGGTCATGTAGTGTCGAGTGAGGGGATCAAGGTGCATTCAAAGAAGATTGAAGTAGTGCAGAGTAGGCCCAGATCGTCTTCAGCTACAGAGATCCGAAGTTTTCTTGGTTTGGCGGGGTATTACCATCGATTTGTAGAGGGTTTCTCGTCTGTTGCAGCACCTATAACCAGATTAACCGAGAAGGGTGCTCCGTTCAGGTGGACAGAGGAGTGTGAGGATAGCTTTCAAAAGCTCAAGACAGCTTTGACTACAGCCCTAGTGTTGGTGTTGCCTTCGGGGTCGGGATCTAATGTTGTGTACTATGATGCATCACGTATTGGTCTCGGCGGTGTTGATGTAGGATGGTAGGGTGATTGCCTACGCGTCTAGACAGCCAAAGGTGCATGAGAAGAACTATCCTATCCACGACCTCGAGTTAGCAGCTATTGTTCATGCCTTGAAGATCTGGCAGCACTATTTGTACGGAGTCCCTTGTGAGGTCTACACTGACCACCGGAGTCTACAGCATCTGTTCAAATAGAAGAATCTTAATTTGCGGTAGCGTAGGTGGTTAGAGCTGCTTAAGGACTATGATACCACCATTGGATATCATCCCGGGAAGGCCAATGTGGTGGCCGATGTCTTGAGTCGCAAGGCGGAGAGTTCGGGCATCTTAGCATATCTACCGGTAGCAAAGAGGCCATTAGCCTTGGATGTTCAGACCTTGGCCAGCTAGTTTGTTAGATTTGATGTTTTTGAGCCGAACCAAGTTTTGGCTTGTGTGGCTTCTCCGTCTTCTCTTTATGATTGTATCAGAGAGCGTCAATGTGACGACCCCCATCTGCTTGTCTTCAAGGACACGGTTCAGCACAGAGATGGCAAGGAGGTTACAATTGGGGACGACGGTGTATTACAGATGCAGGGCAGGATATGTTGCCCAATGTAGATGGCTTGCGTAAGTTGATTCTCTAGAAGGATTGAATTTCGCGGTACTCCATTCATCCGGGTGCCGCCAAGATGTATCAAGACTTGAGGCAGCACTATTCGTGGAGGCGGATGAAGGACATAGTGGAGTATGTAGCTCGGTGCCTAAATTATCAGCAGTTGAAGTATGAGTATCATTGGCCAGATGTATTGCCTCAGAAGCTAGAGATTCTGGAGTGGAAATGGGAGCGGATTACTATGGATTTTGTTGTTGGGCTCCCACGGACTCAGAGGAAGTTCGATGCAGTTCGGGTGATTATGGATAGGTTAACCAAGTCGGCTCATCTTATTCCAGCGGTGACTACCTATTCTTCTGGGCAGCTAGCTTGAGTTTATATTTGTGAGATTGTCAGGCTTCATGGCATGTCGGTATCTATCCTCTCTGACGGAGGTATGCAGTTTACACCGCGGTTCTGGAGGGCCATACAGAAAGAGTTGGGCATGTGGGTGGAGTTGAGTATCATTTCACCCTTAAACGGATGGACAGTCCGAGCGCACTATGCAGATATTGAAGGATATGCTTCGTGCATGTGTGATGGAGTTTGGGGGTTCTTGCGATCAATTCTTGCCACTCGCAAAATTTGCCTACAATAACAGTTACCAGTCGAGCATTCTGACGGCCAGTCTTTGGTGGGTCGGTTTGAGTCAGGTGAGGCTAGGCTATTTGGTACAGACTTGGTTCAGAATGCTTTGGAAAAGGTTAAGTTGATGCAGGATCGACTTCGTACAGCCTAATCCAGACAGAAGAGTTATGCCGATCCGAAGGTTCAGCGTTCATGGTTGGGGAGCGGGTCTTGCTCCGAGTTTCGCCCATGAAAGGTGTTATGAGGTTCGGGAAGAAAGGCAAGCTGAGCCCTAGGTATATCAGACCTTTTGGGATTCTTGAGAGGGTTGGAGATGTGGCCTATAGGCTTGCACTACCACCTAGTCTAGCTGTAGCTCATCCAATGTTCCATGTTTCTATGCTCCAGAAGTGTCACAGCGATCCGTCTCATGTGTTAGACTTCAACTCAGTGCAGTTGGACAAGTATTTGTCTTACGTTGAGGAGTCGGTAGCCATTTTGGACAGGCAGGTTCGAAAGTTAAGGTCGAAGAACATTGCTTCAGTGAAGGTTCAGTGGAGGGGTCAGCCAGTTGGGGAGGCGACTTGGGAGACCGAGCATGATATGCGTAACCATTATCCTTATCTTTTCACCACTTCAGGTATGTCTCTACACTCGTTCGAGGACGAACATTAGTTTTAAGAAGGAGAGGATGTAACGACCGAGCCAGTTGTTTTGAGTATTTTAGCCTCGACCCCCTAATTTATGCTTTCTCTATGTTATATAGTTGTTACGTGACTCGCCAGGGTGTTTGGTTTTGGTTTCGGATGAGTTTCGAAGTGAGATGGGACACACAGTCCCTAAGTTGGAGGTTTAATTTGCGGGAGTTGACCGTAGTTTAACTTTTCTGAAGATGAATCCGGAATGGAGTTTTGACGGTTCCAATAGCTCCATAGGGTGATTTTGGACTTAGGAATGTGTCCGAATGTTGTTTTGGAGGTCTGCATGTCATTTCGGCGTAAATTGGCGAAAGTTGAAAAGCTAGAAGACTTTGGAAAGTTTGATCGGGAGTGGACTTTTTGATATGGGTCGGATCCAGATTCCGGAAGTTGGAATAGGTCCGTAATGTCAATTATGACTTGTGTGCAAAATTTGGTGTCAATCGGAGTTGTTTGGCTTGAATTTAGGTTGCGATCCGTAAATTTTGTGTGTGTTTGATGTGATTTGTGGCCTCGAGTAAGTCCGTTATGTAGTTTTGAAGTTTTTGGTACATTCGGACGGGGTCCCGGGGGCACCGGGTGTGATTCGGATCCAATCCAAAACAAGTTTGGATTTTTTAGACTGCTGAAGCTGGGTTGTTTCTAGTATCTTCGCACCTTCGAAGGGATTGGCCGCAGGTGCGGGTTCGCAAAAGCGAGCTCTTTGACGCAGATTCGGTTTCGGCCATGCCCATATGGGCACAGAAGCAGAACATCTTCTGCATAAGCGGCTCCGCTTCTACGGTGAGGAGAAGCGCAGGAGCGACCGTAATTGCAGGTGCGAAGCCTTTTGTCGCAGGCGCACACGTGCAGGTGCGGTCCTTGGCTCGCAAAAGCGGAGAGTGGGATTTAGTCTTGACCGCACCTGCGATGGAATTTCCGCAAGTGCGGCAGAATGCCTGCAGATGCGGTTTAACTGGGCAGAAAAGAGGGATTTTGAGGGTTAGCCTATATATTTCATTTTGGGATTTTGGAAGCTCGGTTTGAGACGAAATTTCAAGGGTTTTTCAAAGGAATCGTTGGGGTAAGAATTCTTGACTCGAATTTGGTTATATTTCACTAATCTATCATTATTATTATTACCATGTAATTAAGGATTGGAATTTGAAAATTTGGGAAAAAAGTGTAGATGTTCTTAGACTAAGTTTTTGGGTTTTGAAAGGCAAAATGATGTCGGATCTGGATAATTCTTGTATGGTTGGACTCGATATCAAATGGGTGTTTGGATTCTATAATTTTGGTCGGGTTCCGACACGCAGACCCGGGTTGACTTTTTGGGGCGATTTTTCAATTCCTTGCTAAGCTCATAATTTCATTATTTAAATTATTTTTCTTATATTTATAGTATGAAATTATTTTGGCTAGATTCGAGCAGTTCGGAGTTGAAAAATCGAGGAAAACTCCTTCTAGTTGATTGATTTAGTGTGGTTCGAGGTAAATGACTTGCCTAACCTTGTGTGGAGGAAATTCCCTTAAGATTTGGTATGATTGTGATAATTGCAAAAACGAGTGCGTACACGGGCTAAATATGAATATTCGGGTTTTTAGCTATGTAGTTTCCTTTAAATTCTTTAATTGAGTTACTTTAATATGTTATAGCCATCATGTTTAGTCTAATTTCACATGTCAACTTGTTGTACCTCTTATTTGCAAATTGCCCTACATGTTTAGCTGAATTAATTGCTTTATTTTATTCTGTATTAATTATTTAACTACTGAATTATTACTTGAATTTTTCTATCCTTGAAATATCTCGCTGTTGAGTTTGGTGTGAGTGGCCAAGGCCGTGGTTTCTATTGAGACAAAGTGTAAGTTGTGATATATCATTTCATTGAGTTGTGTGTTTTTGGCATTCGTGTTATTATTGAGAGGATTGTTTGGTTGTTTGCACGGGGTTTCTGTCGTGCTGTCACGATATCCTACGGAGGAAAATTGGGGTCGTGACATATAATAATACAACAATCGTCTAAATGCCGTAAAATATTATTACATTAGCATAATACATGAATTTAATATAAAAGGACATCATCAAAAATTACTGAAATGATCAATCTTGTCATGTTAGTTGGATAATCATGTATTATAGTCTAAAAGTATTTAATTTGATAGTATCTTAACAAACACTTCTTTGTGGACAATATTTTTTGTATATGTTTCCTCCTAATGCTTTGGTTGCTCTGCATTAACCAGAACTGTTGTTGTTGATCTTGATATCTCTGTTGAAAGTGCAACATACAGTTGTTCGTGCAAGAAAATATATTGCGGTAAATATAGTTCAATATTTAGGATGTTTATCCTTGTGCTTTATTTATTATATTTGCAAAATATAAACATACTAAAAATTATTTTCACACAAATTTAAAAGGATATTCTGCAACGACCTGACCGGTCGTTTTGAGCTCTAGCATGTCGTTCGGCGGTTTGAGGCCTTTAGTAGCTTCACTTCATGTATTATGACTCGTACGCGTGGTCGGGGTTGAATTTCGGGAAGTTCAGAGTTGATTCAGATGGAAAATTCTAATTTTGGAAGCTTTAAGTTGGAAGAATTGACTAAGGTTTGACTTTTGAGTAAACGACCTCGGAATCAGGATTTGAAGGTTCCAATAGATTCGCATGATGATTTCGGTCTTGGGCGTATGCTCGGGTTGAGTATCGGGTCGCCCGGGAACATTTCGGCGTTTATTGTGGAAGGTTGGCATTTTAAAGGTTTTAGAATTTCCTAAGTTTGGTGTAAGGTGGACTTTGGTGATATCGATGTCCGTTTGGGGTTCCGAGCAATGGAATATGTTTGTATCGTGATTTGTGACTTGCACGCAAAATTTGGTGTCATTTCGGAATGTTTAAGTATGATTCGGATGCGTTTGTCGAAGTTTGAATATTTAAAAGTTTAAAGAAAGATTTTGATCGTCGGTTCGTAGTTTTGATGTTGTTTGGTGTGATTGGAGGCCTCGAGAAGGTTCATATCTTGTTTTAAGACTTGTTGGTGTGATTGGATAGGGTCCCGGGGGCCTCGGGTATTTTTCGGGATGGTTTCGGATCATTTCTCCATGTTTTGGCTGCTGTTGTTGCTGGTTCTGGTGTTGTTCACCGTGAACGCATAGTGGTTATCGCATTCACGAAGAAGGATCATGGCTGCTGGATTTTTTGTGCTTCACGTTCGCGACAGTGGTCACACGTTCGCGAAGTTTTAGGAAGCAAGGCTCACCGTTCGCGATTTGATGTTCGCATTCGTGAAGAAGAAGCTAGCCTGGTGGCTGGCTTGGTCTTCGCGTTCGCAGAAGGGCAGACGCATTCACGATAGGCAGGCTGGTAAAGCTTCGCATTTGCATGCCCTTTCTCGCGATCGCTAAGAGCTTCCGCAATCGCGATAAAGGACTGGCCTGGGCAGAATGGTTTTAAGTCGGGTTTTTGCCCATTTCACTCATTTTTTTCACTTGGTTGGGCTACCTTTGATGTTCTTGAAGAGGAGATTTTTGTCATTCATTGTGAGGTAAGCTGTTCCCACCTATTGTGAGTTAAATACATGAGTTATATACGGATTTATACATGAAAATTTATGGAAATTGTGGGATTTTGAAAGAAACCTAGAAATTGGTATTTATGGATTTTTGACCACGAAATTGGACATGAAATTGGGAATAAATCATATATTTGAGTTCGTAATGTTATAGGTAAAGTTTATCTTCGAAATTTTGGGATCCAAGGACTTGGGCCTGAGGGTTGATTTTATTGACTTTTCGAACAGAGTTGGGAATTATTATAAATTAATTTATTAGGAGTACTAGAGTATATTTTTATTGGTTTGCACATTGTTTGACTAGTTTTGGAGCGACGGGTATCAATTTGAAGTGTTAGAGTGGCGTTGGAGCCGGTTATGGAACTTCGGAGCGAGGTAAGTCTCCTGTCTAATCTTGTGAGGGGGAGTTTACCCCGTAGGTGTTATATTGTTGTGTGCTACATGTTGTGGGAGCTACGCACGTATGAGGTGACGGGTGTCCGTGCGTATGCTAGAATTCCTGATACTTAGGTTCACGCCATGCTATAATTGTACTATTTGAGTTATCTTTGCTCGTTTAATTCCTTTATTTCGCGTTAGGACTTGAGACTAGACTTGCATAGGGTGATAGACTCGTTATTGTAGAGATGTGACGAGCTACTTGATAATCCGCGAAATGATTTATGCTTCTCTTATGAATTTTTCCCGCGTTGGCGTACTCATTGCAAAGTTTTCTTTAAATTTCATAACTCACGTATATTCGTGACTGGGGTCAAGGACCCGTTAAAGCTTCTTATTCTAATGGGATAGGTCGTTCGCCTCGGCAGGACCACACTCTTATGGGAGCGGGCCGTTTGCCTCGGCAGTATAATAGATGCATCTATGGTTCGTGCTGCTTGACCCTCGGCAGTGTACACATTATTATGAGATCAGGCCGTTCGCCTCGGCAGTATCATATTCCTTAAGGGATCGATCCGTACGACCTCGGCATAATCGTGTATTATATCGCTAGCAGTCCGAATATTCACGAGATTTACCTTCTACTGATGCCTTGTATTTTATATGATGGTTATTATTCATTTGATATTGGAACTTGATATTTTCTGAGTTGTTGAGATAGAAACAAAGATAGAGAAGTTCATATCGTTAAAAGAAATTTTGAAAGATTATGCTGGATACCATTTCATCCTACTATTACTATTGTGCTTCATGTCTGTTTTGGATTTAGAATACTGCTTTATTGGACCTCTAGTAAGTGTCGACGTTGACCTCTCGTCACTACTTCTTCGGGGTTAGGCTATATACTTGCTGGGTACGAGTTGATTTACGTACTCATGCTACACTTGCTGCACTTATTGTGCAGGTATATATATATATTTCTGATGGTCTTTTGGGCGTAATGGCGCAGCTGTTGTGGGGACTTTACGGTGAGCTGCACTCCATGTTACTATTCGCAGCATCCAGAGTCTCCATTAGAGTTATTTATATTCTCATGTCTAACTTGTATTCCAAAACAATGTTGTATTATTATTGTACTCCGTAGTAGATGCTCATGTACTTGTGAAACCGAGTTTTGGGGGTTCCTTGGCACGACCCAAAATCCTAACCTATCGTAATGTCGCCTAACGTGGTACTAGGCAAGCCGACATTACGAAATGATTCCAACACCCTTAACAGAAAATGAATTAAAGCAATATGAATAATAAAAGTTCTCATAAACGGGGATAGAAACCCGAAACTCAACGCGGAAGTTCCCAACTATCGGGATGTCACAGAGTGCATGAGCATTTATACATCACAAGTCTAGAAAAAAAATATTGTTTATGATAGTCTGAAACTAAATACAATAACAGAAAGATACGGAAGGAGAGACAAGATCTGCGAAACGTCGGGCAGCTATCTTGGAATCTCCAAAAGATCAACTGTGCGATGAAATCAACACCTACCATGTCCGGAAACACCTGGATCTACACGCGAAGTGCAGGGTGTAGCGTGTGTACAACCAACTCAGTAAGTAACACGACTAAATAAAGAACCGAAAGTAGTGACGAGCTTCACATTTAAAGTTCAATTACAGTAATTTCAGCATAGGAAGGTAGGCATGCTTTCAAGTTCGACAATTAAGGCTAAAATAATTAATTCATGTCAAGTTCAACTGAAACAGAAGATAATATCTCTTAGAAATTTCAAGACAATGATATATGACAGCTGAAGTGCAACAATAATGAAGTCAATGCATCCTCTCAGGGCAACAGTCACTCAGTCCTCCCATTCTCTCCAACCTCACAATCACTCTTTCCTCACAGTCACTCATTCCTCTCAATCACTCAGCACTCAGCACTCGGCACTCGCACTCGCACTCGCACTCAATAGGTTCCTGTGCTCATTGGGGTGTGTACAGACTCAGGGGGGGCTCCTACAGCCAAAGCGCTATAACAAGCCAATCATGGCATATATCAATGAAACATGTTGCAGTGTGCAGCCTGATCCCATAAATACCCTCACAATCAGGCCCTCGGCCTCACTCAGTCATCAACCTCTCCAATCTCTCGGGCTCTCAGAAATCATGATAAGCAGCCCAAACACCAATGATATAATGCATCAATAATGAATAATAGAGGCTGAGATGTAATATGCAAGCAAAATTGCGACTGAGTACAAAACAGCAATTTAGATGATAATTCAACATGTACACGACCTCTGTAGGTCCCTACAGTGTCACCACATGGTCTAAACATGATTTCTAACATGATTTGCAGTTCAATTCTCTAATACGTGGAGAGTGTACGGATAACAACTGATTATTCGACTACACAGTTCCATGAAATTGACCAAGTCACAATCCCTAACGTGCATGCCCAAATGCCCGTCACCTAACATGAGAGTCACCTCAAAACCAATCATATAACACATAATTCGGGGTGTCATACCCTCAAAACCAATCGCATAACACATAATTCGGGTGTCATACCCTCAAAACCAAATTTAGAATTGTTACTTACCTCAATTATACCAAAATTTCTACTACAAAATACCCTTGCCTCGCGAAACGGTCTCCGAATGCCTCGAATCTAGCCATAAACAATTCGATATAATCAATATGGGATAAAGGAATCAACTCCATAAGAAAATGCCAAGTTATTAATCAAAAGTCAAAAATCGACTCAAAAGCTGGCCCCCGGGCCCACGTCTCGAAATTCGATAAAAGTCACAAAACCTGAAAGCCCATTCAACCACGAGTCCAACCATACCAAATTTATCAAGGTCCGATACCAAATCGTCACCCAAATCCCCAAATCAAACTCTCTAAATCCCTAGCCTCAAATTCCCAATTTACACCTTAAATACACATCAACTAGGTGGAAAAATTAATGGGGAAGCAAGATTATTGATCAAAAATGAGCACAAGGGACATACATAAAGAATCCCCTCGAAACTTCTCCCAAGAATCGCCAAAACCCGAGCTCAAAATGTTTAAGATAAAGCAAAATCGCGAACCCTTGTATTTAAGTGTTCTGCCAGCACTTCCGCTTCTACGGAAACTTAACCGCTTCTGTAGCGTCGCAGAAGCAATCACTCACCCGCATCTGCATCTTCTTCCGCTCCTATAGCCCCTCACTCCCCTTCCGCGGACTCACTTCTGCAAGCATCCAAGCTGCTTCTGCGGAACCAAGTCCCCTTGCCCAATTCCACTGCGGTCCACCTGCCGCAACTGCAGTCATGCAGGTGGGCCAACTCTCTCGCACCTGCGGCCACCTGCGCACTCCCCTCCAAACTCGCACCAGCGCCGCCCAGTTCGCACCTGCGAGCTCGCACCTGCGATCAAAGCTCCGCAGGTGCGGTTACACCAGTAGAGCCCAGCTTCAACAATCTCTCAACTTCAACTTTTGCTCCGTTAACCATCTGAAAACAGCTCGAGGCCCCAGGGACCTCAACCAATTATACCAACAAGTCCTAAAACCTCATCCAAACTTAGTCGAGCCCTCAAATCACATTAAACAACCTTAAAAACATGAATCGCACCCAATTCAAGCCTATTGAAACTAAGAAATTCCAACTTCTACAAACAATGCCAAACCTATCAATTTACGTCCGATTGACTCAAAATTTTACGCACAAGTCACAAATAACATTACGGACCTACTTCAACTTCTAGAATCGGAATCCGACCGGATATAAAAAAGTTCACTCCCGATCAAACTTTTTAAAAATCCAACTTTTACCATTTCAAGCCTAATTCGACTACAGAACTCCAAATGTTTGCCATTTGGACTGAGTTAGAATGTTCGGAATGCATACTGCAGATGGCGATAAAATAAATGGACATGTGGTTGTGCCAACTCCATCATATCAAAATTGCACACCATCAGTTATCTATCTCATAATGAGTTGTGGATAGATTTCGAAATCCAAGCCTCTTGCATATAATCCGAAGTCCCTTCCACTAGTAAATTTGAGAAAATGGTTAGTCTTTTCTGGTGTCCTAATTATTAATTTGTGTGTGATAGTTCTTTATATTTATATATACAGTTTACATATTTAAAATTTTGAATTTCTGATTGGCAGCATTTGAAAGTTGTTTGTCTTCAAATACAAAGCAGAACAAAGGGAACGGCATATTGGTGAATGAGAATATGGATAACTCTAGATTGAGTATAATTAGAATGGCTGGAATACATGCCCCAAATGGAGATAAAACAAATGGACATTGAGTTGCGCCAACTCCATCATATCAAAATTGCACGCCACCAGTTAGCATCCCCATAAATTGTTGTCGACAAGTTTCTTATCAAAATCTCTTGCATATGATCCAAATTCCCTTTCACTACGAGATTTGAATAATGATTAGTCTTTGTTTCGCGTCCTAATCCTTAACTTGTATGTAATGGTTATCTACATTTATCTGGAATGTTAACACTTTAATATAATTTGAAATTTTATTTTGTTAATGGCAGAGTTTGAAAGTTGTTTATCTTCCAATACAAAGCAAAAAATGGGGAAAGGCATATTGGTGAATGAGCATACATATTCAAGTCGTGTCATTATGCAAACTGAAATTTTAAGTTCCAGTAATGTTACTCCACAAGATAAGAAATCATAACTAAATTCAGGAAACGTTAGGATATTAATAAACTTTTTTCTACTATTTTGAGTTATTAATTACTCTTTTTATATTAAACAAAGTCGTCATATTTATTCAAAGTGAAGATAAAGTCCCTGATTTAAATGGTGCTCTAGGTGATGATGGTAAAATTTGAATTTTCTTATATCGCTATAGACTCATTGCAATAATTGTACTTTTGTCGTAAAATCTAGCAGAATATCTTTTCAGATCAAATTAGCGGTCTCTTGTTGTTTGGCCATATAGTTTCTATATTCACAGATCGTTAAAGCTAGCTAAAAGCTGAAGCCTCTTGCCCCAAAGCTATGAGTTTCTACTGATCAGGCTAGCTGAAAGAAATTAAAATGAGAAATGCTCAGGTAATATTAACTTTCAAGTTCCAACTATCCAGGCTAGGAGGAATTTGAAAAGCAATTAAACTTGTCCACTTTTTCTCATTCCAAAATTTCTTAGCGATTCAGTTGTAACAGCAAGATAGTAATATATCAGAGGCGGCTCAGAGTAGTTGGCCTAAAGCCAATTCTTAAAATGAGCCCTTAAACATATTTAATAAAATTCTCATATTTTTCTTATTAAAGTTTATTTTTTAGCTTTTTCAGATGCAAAGTTTCTAATTATTTTTGTATGATCAATTTTTGTAAAGCATTTTTTTTCAATTGATAATGTAACTAATCCACTTAATCTTTATTGAAACTTTGTTGATCTTAAATAAGATTTTTTTTTTAATTATAATTTTGATCACGGCCTTCTAAAGCAACGATCATATGCTAAATATTTATATTTTAATTTGGAGCTTTTTCACAAGCAAATTTACTTGAAACGTGTCTACAATATTCTAAAAACAAAAAATATACAAAACTAAAATTGTAAACAAAAGTGATTCAATTTAGAGTAAAACAATATATAATGTGACTGCAGATTTAATTTGTCCACCAATTCTATTCATAATTATATCAAGCACATCTATTAAAAAATAACATACAATATGCAATTATGTGACTAAGTTGGCAGTAAGCCAGTAAATGATCGGGAAGAAATACTTTATATTTATAGATAAAACATATTTTATATATATAAACATAATAAAGGAGTAATTTTGGGGCCTCCTATTTTTTGGAGCCTAAAGCTTTTGCTTTAGTTGCCTGGGAGTCGAGCTGGTACTGTAATATATCATCAATTTCTGGGAGTTAAATCCCTCAGCCTTAGATAATCCTCAAGTACGGAATATTGCATTATTATGGACCTACACATTGCATTTGTTATATTGAGGATTGCTATAGCTGATCCCAACTAGCTTGAGATTGAGAGTAGTTGTTGGGAGTTAAATCCCTTAATCAGAAAGAAAAATTGATCAAGTATGGACCTACACGAAAAGATAAAAAGCAGAAATATACTGGACACAAGTCAAAATTATGTCCAGCAACCAGCACACATTGACAAAGATTGAAGGAAATCTGGAATGCGAAGGGAAAGAGAGAAGAAAAGTAACTTATCTAAGCATCTAAATTTGACAATACTCCCTTGACTTTCCATTATAGAATCAACATATAGGCCTATACCAGAGCAGGTGGTGCAAAGGACAGCACCTTTAGCTTCACACTCGGGACAATGAGGATTATCTCCAATACTATTCTTGGCCAAGGACAATCCAGTTGGCTTCTAAATTCTTTCCTCTGGTACAGACTTATCGTAGCAAAATAGAGACTCAAGGCTGCTTATTCGTTTGTGAGCATCACCTACACCATTTATTTCCATTGCCTGCAATATCGAGGCACATACTACTATTAAGAGAAATATAAATTTTGAGTTTGTGCTAGATTATTTTTGAATCACATTTTTCGTTAAGATCAACAAAAACAAAGGAAATATATTTACTTTGATAAATTGATGGAGAGGTCCTTAAATAAATTTTGATAATGGTAGGCCTAGCTGAATCCTTCCCTCTAAGCTTTTTTGCTTAGTGTTTTTCAATGTTACGGTGTAAGCTGCCATCCATTTATTCATGAAAGTTAATTATATATTTATTTCATGCATAACATATCAACGAAACCTAGAAGGTGAAGATGATGATGCAGATGCAAACGAGTGGGAAGGTAATCGAACAATAACTCGATTAATGATAAATCATGTCCAATATATATTGATAATTAGAGTTGTAGTTCAATTGTCACTTATTTGAGTTTACTATTAACTTTTTATAGAGGATGACATCGACTGTTGGGACATTTGCCATGAAGGTATGTATTATGTGTTTTTTCATATATGGGATTAGTTAAATTAGCTACATCATAAAATTGGTGACTCTAACCATCACTACTAAAAATCAGGTAAAAAGCGACCGGAAAAAGCGACCAAAGTTGGTCCCTATATGCCTAAAAGCGACCAAAAAGCGACCACAATGGTCTGGTCACCATTTAGTTGGTCCCTTTCCAATAGCGACCAATCTTGGTCGCCAAATAGCGACCAAAGTTGGTCGCCCAGTACAAAATACAAAAAATTAAAATCTGCTAAATAGCGACCAAAGTTGGTCGCTTGTTTGGTATTTTTAATTTTCTGTATTTCTCAAACAGCGACCAAAGTTGGTCGCTGTTT
>MCJB01048093.1:0-16013 GCA_002018475.1 Nicotiana obtusifolia
TTCTTGTGAAGAGTTTCAAAGCCTCATTAATGCACATGGCGACGCAACAAAAGGTGAGCGTTACGAAGGGTGTTCTCTTAAAGAAACAAAATATACATCAATTGTGTGCAGAAGAGCAGCTAATAGCAGCTGTCGGTGAGCAGTTGATCAAACAAGAAGAAAGAGGAACAGGATACACTGGTCTTAAGCCTTATAAACAATATGTTGGCCAAAGCAATGGATTTCTCTACTTTCTTTTGGCTATATTATCACACCTCCTATATATGGTTGGGCAGCTTGGACAAAATCTTTTGTTAGCTGCTGGTTTACAGAGTACAAGTGTCAGCAAATTTAATCTCATCCTAATATACATATCCATAGGATTTGGAATGTCACTAACTTTGTTCCTTAGGTTCTATGCGGTGATTGATTTAGGCCTCAAGTCTTCAAAATCTACTTTTACTAAGTTAATAACCTCAATATTCCGAGCACCAATGCCATTCTACGACTCAACTCCACTTGGAAGAATACTTAGTCGGGTAAGAAACGATGATCTAAGCAAGCCTAACAATAATGCTGGAAATTTTTTATGGAACTAACATAGTCTTCTTTTGCATTTGTCTTCAGACCTCAGTGTTTTGGATCTTGACATGTCATTTTGATTCAGTCAAGCCTTGGCCTCAACCTTGACCACATATTCAGCTTAGGAATATTGGTTGCTCTTACCTGGCCAATCTTGATTGTCATTATACCAACTATTTTTATGACAGTGATTTTATAGGCGAGTCTATTAACTACTCATGATTCATTACTTGTCCTTAAAATTAAGCTACAGACACCGAAAAACTCTATTGACTGCCTACTTAAAATTGTTGTCCACTGTTTCACTGTCTGCACAGAGATTCTATTTTGCTTCAGCAAAGGAACTCATGAGAATTGATGGCACAACTAAGTCATCTGTTGCTAGCCATTTTGCTGAATCGATAGCGGGAGCAATGACCATCAGAGCTTTCGAGGAGGAGGATCGTTTTTGCACATAATATTTGCACCTTGTTTATAGAAATGCCATTGCCTTTTTTCATAGCTTTTCAGCAACCGAGTGGTTGATCCAACATCTTGAAATACTCTGTGCCATAGTTCTCTCGTCCTCAGCCTTAGCCATGGTCGTAGTAGATCTTCTCGACAGCAAGCTTCTAGCAGGAGATTGTAAGATTGTATATCAGGAACTGAACCTTTCCTTCTCATGTCACGAAGAACCTCGTAAGCTTCTCTAACTTTACCAGCCTTGCACAAAAATAAAACCATAATATTATAGCTCTGTGTGTCAGTAAAATAGTTTCTAGTGGACAACTTTTGAAATACTTCTACCAATTCATCAATCTTTCCATGCTTACATAGGTTTGCACTTAAACTCGTCACGGTAACAAGATTAGGCTCCGTTTCTCTACCCAGCATGAAGTTAAAAAAGAAGATGGCGAGTCCAGGATCAATAGCTGATACCGATCCTATCAAAGCATTGAGCAGATCATCATCCATTGGAAAGTTCCCAGATGCAATTACTTTGCCCAACTCTTTAGCTTCTGAAATCAGTCTCTCTGAAATATTGTGGCAGAAATAACTGCCACTATTTTTTTTAAAAACACAAATATTATATTGTAGGGATTATAAACCCCTACATAATTTTTTTTTAAAAAAATTTAAATCATATTTTGGGGGTTTATAAACCCCCCACAATATCTTATTTGAACCATTATTATCATATTGAGGGGGTTTATAAACCCTCGTAGTATTTTTTTTTTGAAATCGAAATCATATTGCGGGGGTTTTAAACTAGCACTAATTATCTTTCAAAATCTCCGCATAACGTTTTTAAAAAAAAAATATTTAAATCATATTTTGGGGGTTTTTAGACCCCTACAATATCTTTTTTAAACCATTATGATCATATTGAGGGGGTTTATAAACCCTCTCATTTTTTTTTTGACACACCGAAATCATATTGCGGGAGTTTTAAACTAGCACTAATTATCTTTCAGATTCCCCACAAATTAAAATTTATTTTGTGGCGGTTGTCGTGGAGGTTTTAAAAACCCGCCACAAAATGGTCGTGGCAAAGGTAACTATGGCACTTCTAGAAACCGCCACAATTCTTTTTGTGGGGGTCAAAAACTATCACAATTTGACCAAAAAACCCCCACAAAGTAAGTGTTTTCTTGTAGTGACGGGTATAAGGACACGGTTTTGATAAAATGGTTGCAGACATGCCTATAGCACATGGTGATTAGAAGTGGTTCATATGATATATTTATATGAGAAAAATAAAGAATTAAATAAAGCAATTGAAGCATATCACTGTGTATATTATATGAATTAGTAGTGGTGTGAAATAATAAATTGATAAAAACAAAAAAAAGAAGATAGGAGAATGAAAATTTACAAAAAAGAGAATTGGACTATTCACGTATATAGTCACGTGATACATATAAAATGGAAAATTTAAAGAAAAGGCTTTACAATTAGACATTAGGAATTGGGTACAGCAATTCTCGTTTCGGCCAAAGCTGAAGGCAGCATAAAGTTTTTCCTTTTCGCTGCTTCCATTCTTTCCAAACAAACTGTAAGAAATTCCTTCTTCTTTTTAGTTTTTCCTCACTTCTATCATATTAAATTGTCTATTCTATTACTGAGATGAGTTATTTTAGTTGCAAACAGGAGTTAGAATTTGAGTGGTAAAGAGTGAAATTGATAATGAAGGTTTAAATTAGTGAAAAAGATGAAATCTTTGACTGGGTATTATACTGTATTATTAATAATGTTATTAAGGATGCTTGTACCCATTGTATTGTCAAAGAATTAAGTAGGTAAGTTTAATTCCCACGTAAATGAGGAAAAATTCACAGTTTAGAGGATTTGAACCAATGTCCCTGAATTAATGGGAATAAAGTTGCAAGCTTTAGGCATGTATTGATGTAAGTTGAACTGGTTTATCATGTAGATTGTCAATTTGGGGTCCGGATTGCTTGAAAGAGGTGTGAAGTGGAAGTTAAGCTTGTCGTCTTGAGGTGAGTTGAGGCTCACTCTCCTAGTAGGGAATTCCTTCAGAATTCTCGTGCTCCATGTGTTCGATAAATCTAATCCATATCTTCTTGTACGCTATTACTCAATTCACTCCATTTTTATTCAGTACTACTTTATATGTGATGAAATTACCTGCTTACTTGTGTTACCACTTATTACATGCCATTGTTTGTGATATATGTTTTGTTCAGTATTCAGTTTCAATATTTATCCATGCATTAATATGATCACGTTTAGAAGGGAGAGCTTGCCGACATCCCCTTGCGTGAGTGCCATCAGGGCCAGAGTTAGCCACCCCACGCTCGTAGGGGCTATTGTTTGTTGGAGAGATAGGCCGACACTCCCCCGTGCGTGTTGCTAGATCTCAGGTACGTAGGGCCATCGTGTATAACTTAAATGCTATTTCAGTTTAACTATTAACTTAAAGTTTCAGCTTCAGTTATCTGTTTACATGTTCAGCTTATAATTTTAGTCTTTAGCCTATTATAAATTTTCTTACCTTAAACTGCTTACACGCTTTATGTGAATATTTTTCCTTCTTGTTATGCTTATCCCAGAAGGTCTCTCTCCGCCTTCTTAGGAGGTAGACTATGAGACTCGCTGGGTATCCCGTCGTGATACTTAGCTCGTGAGGGCTCGCTTTCGTTTTTCATGGATGCAGATACTGTTGACCACGTCCCCGGCACTATAGGATAGGACTAGCTTTCAACCAGCATTTTCCACTCCTGCTCTCGATGAGGACTCAAATTTAATATTTATTTACATTATTTTAGCATTTTGGGTATGCCCCAAAACCGTAAATGTTCAGTATTCTTAGAGGCTTATGACTTAGTCTAGTGGGTATTATACAGTTTTTACTCCCAGTTGGGTATTTTATTGAGATTTATGAGTTAGCTCTCAATTTGAATGTAGTTTCTTTTTTTTTGTCAATAATTATTCCATGGAATCATTTTGCGGTACTTCAGTCATCATGATTCTTAGTACAACTTAATTAAGGGTTAACTCGACAAGTTGCTTAGGTCGGGTGCCAATCACGTCCCACCTTATTTTTTGGGACGTGACAAGATTAGTCGGGCTCAAAGCTATTTTTGGCTCGGGTCTCAGACTAGCAGAACCAGGGTCTCAAACTCACGATACTTAATCAATCAAGTTACATGTTTAGTAATCATCAAAACTTTTCAAGAACTATTTCCTTGGTGTTTATTCTGGTTAATTATCGTCATAATTATCACGTGTAGAAGCACCAAAAATAGTAGTATTCGACACAAATAACTGCATGCAATAGGCGCATTTGTACATTAATGCTAAATTAAGAGTAGTAAAAACTTAATCCAGCTCCTAGGAACTTTTGTTCAATAATGTGATCTAGTTTCTCCACCATCTCAGTCGTGAAGTAATTCTTCCAATCTCCAACTTCCCCTCGACGAAAGAACAATTTATGTTCCTCTCCAGTTGGCCATTTCTCATTCTTGTTCACTTCCAAGTTGCTCAAATTTTCAAAGCTACACAATTTCAGGATTTCATTCACCACTCCTGATGTTTCTTCCTCTTCAGAAAATGGACATTCCAAGAATTCAGCTAATCGTTTCAGTTGAATCTGGGGTTTCTCTTTAATTTCTTCATACATCAAGAAAAGTACTCTTTTTGGCTTTTCTAAACTTTTTTTCCAGTAACCTAACACGTGATCCCAAAACGGACCAAAAAGGCTCACTCCCTTACAGAAAAGATGAAACATTTCTTCATACGAATTGGTATCCATGTAATGAGATCTTAACTTGCTTGTGAAATGCCACATTGAAATAAAAGTGTCCCTCGGATTCCTACACAGGTAAATGAGCTTGCTTTCCGAATTTTGGACCGATTTTGGCAATGAAGTATATGGCAAATGTGTTGCCAACAACCTAGGAGTGGTGAAGGATGAGAAATCAGGGACTTGTCCATCCACGTAAAGCTTAAGTTCTAAGAACGGAACAAGAGTATGAGGGTTCTTGACTAGCAAAGGATGATTTTGTCCTGAAAGAGGAAAGCGAATTCGGTTCACCAGAGTGAATACGAGTGCTTTTAACCAAGTAGTTCCTGATTTAGGAGTGGTAACAAGAATGATATCACTATCTTGAGCTTGAAATTGTTTTTGGCATGCAATCACACCTTGGATTATTCTTGGTGATCCCCAAAAACCTTGGTAGTTGTAGATATATGATCCAATCAATCCTTTTTCTTTGGGCAGGGTTGAGAGCAATTTCTTACACTTTTCACTTAAGCCATCCTCTTGTAAATATTTGGGAGGAAGTGGTTGAGAATAATTGTGAGATGTTGCCATTGGTTTTGAGGATTGAGTGTTTTCTCTTAGTAGCTTGTATGATGAAGAATTAGTCATGAATGGTATATATAGAGAGATTACTCACCAACTCCCTGATGATAAATGGTGTAATCAGATTCTCTTATATATATTTTTAGTTAGTTAATGATTTTTTTTTTGACTTTATCTTTGGAAAAAAACAAAAGAAATGAAAAAGATAAACAAATGTCAAAAGTCATCATTTGGCAATATTCATCCTTATCCTTTCCCTAACTAATTACACATAAAACACGCACTACACCTCACCATCCACACAAGGGCCCACGTTTTTTTACACTCACTCTTAAAATAAAAAAGGCTTTTCACACGATTCCTACCTGTTTTCTTGAATTTCTACCTCATAGTCTAAAGTCTGTCATATGGGCTACGAATTGCGAGAATATGGCAATTGCGAGCCCATTATGTTGGGTGTCTCTAATATAACAAGTAGAAATAATACCAGGTAGCTACTCTAAAGTGTAGTTATTAATATCTAATTTTGTCCTCATATTCTATAAATTATTTTATATACTTTGAAAATATTATTCTACATTATTAACCAATTTACAAGAGTCATATAAGTATTTTCTATAATTTTTTAAAGCTTTAAAATTGATTTCTTGCATTTAATTTTGTACAAATATTTACTAATTAACCCTCTAAGTTGTCCAATTTTGAGCTAATTCCGGACCAAAATAATTCAGGCCCAAACACCTAACTCATCTCATTTTACCCTCAGCAGCCCAAACCAAACAACTCACGTGCTATAGTATCAATATCTGGATCCGCATGGACAACTCACGTGCTGCACGGACAACTCACGTGCTATAGTATCACAACTCGCCCGGCGCGGTCACATGCATAACAACACAATTCACCCAGCGTGGTCACAAACATATCAACACAATTCGTCAAGTGTAGTCACAGGCATCCAGTCCAATCATATCACACAGAAGCAAATATACAAGAACGCATGTATCTGATGGATAAAATATCATATTTCATGCTCCTGGACTGGTATAATTACATGCTAAAGTGTAGGCATGTGCAATGTGTGCTATCATAGCTCAAATCGGCAATTTGTCACAAAAATAGCAATTATCAAGTTTTATTCAGGGATTTAGCCTCTTTGTAACCTCAAACATGGCTCAAATAGTTCACAACAATGATACAAATATGGGATATATTGTAGCTTAACTTAACACTTAACTCTAGGCATATCATAGCCTAAGCACTACCCCGAGCATGGATAATTACTCGATGTTCGCACATGGGTTCAAATCCCACACATATACGCACCCATAGCACGTAGCTATCACAAATAATTCAGGCGACTAGTGCCTCAACCAAGTTTAGATAGAATTCTTACCTCAAACAAGCCAAAACAAATACCGAGCAAGCCAAACAATACTCTAGAAACGTCATCCCTTGCGTACCGACCGCCAAACGGCTCAAAACTAGCCAAAAGTTACTCAAGAACATCAATTAATGCTAAAGGAAACAAACCCAATCGATAAAGGTCAAATATTTAATCAAAATCCCTAAGTCAACCAAAAAGTCAAACTCGAGCCCGCACCTCGGAACCTGACAAAACTCAAAAACTCCGACAACCCATTCAATTACGAGTCCAACTATATTAGATTCACTCAAATTCGACTCCGAATCGATGTCCAAAACTCAAAAATTGACTCTTTGAAACTTTAGACAAACCCCCCCAATTTTTTCTTAAAAATTCACAATCCAATTACCGAAAACGAAGATAGATTCGCGAATATAACCAAAATCGAGTAGAGAACACTTACCCTAATCCATATGGTGAAATTCCTCTCCAAAGTCACCCAAATTGAGCTCCAAAATCCAAAAATGTGAAAAGAAAACGACCAACTCTAGAATTATAGTTTCTGCTTAGACATTTCGCAAATGCGAACAAGTAGTCGCACCTACGACCTCCGTTTTTGCGGTAAAAGACTCGCACCTACGAGAAATCACTAAATACCAGCCCTTCGCAGCTGGGGAATTTCCCCCGCTTCTGCGCACACGCAGGTGCGACAATCACGCACGCTTCTACACCACACATCGCTTCTGCGGCTCACAATTCTGTTTCTGCCGATTCGTAGATGCACCCATCATTCCGCTTCTGTGGTTCACCACTTCCAGCCTGTTTTCGCTTCTGAGACCAAAGGGCCGCATCTGCGGGCTCGCATCTGCCTCAGCCCTCCGCATATGCGGTTGCACCAGAATAGACCTGCCATCAGCCTTAACCAAGAATGATCCAAACAATCCGAACCTCGTCCGAAACTCATCCGAGCCACTCGGGACCCCGTCTGAATATACCAACAAGTGCTATAACATAACGCGGACCTATTCAAGGCCTCAAATCACATCAAACAATGTCATAACTATGAATCGCACCTCAAATCAAACTTAATGAACTTTGAATTTTCAACTTCCAAAACTCGTGCCGAAACATATTGATTCAACCCGGAATGAGCTCAAATTTTGCACACAAGTTCCAAATGACATAACGAAGATATTTTAAATTCCGGGAACCACAATCCAAATCCGATATCCTCAGAGTCAATTCTCGGTCAAACCTATGAACTTTCTAAACCTTCAACTCTAACTTTCGCCAATTAGTGCCGAAACCTTCTAAAAATATCCAATGCAAATCCAGGGATACGTCGAAGTCCAAAATTACCATACGGACCTAACGGAACCATGAAAACTCCAAACCAAGGTCAAATACTAAAAAATCAAACTTGGTCAACTCTTCTAACTTTAAAGCTTCAATTCCTAATCAATTCCTAATAACTTGAAAGCCAAAACCGATGATTCACACAAGTCATAATACATCATACGATGCTGCTCAAGACTTCAAATAGATGAATGGAATGCAAATGCTCAAAACAACCGGCTGGGTCGTTACATTCTCCCCCCACTTAAACATACCCTTGTCCTCGAACGTGCCAAGAGTCATTCCCAAGCCATCAAATCGCCGTGTAATCTTACCATACACATACCCGGGGGTCGATCCCACGTCACCGAAATCTATATAAGCTTGAGGACACAACATAACTGAAGATCTTTAATTCAACCTTAGCCCATAAACCTTGGAACCCAATTTACAACAACTGAAATTTCTTAGAAGACCCGAATATCGCATCTACACATTGTATAAGTCTGAACAAGCTGTATCAAGCCATAACCAAAGCCCAAGATGCCATCACATGATATACCACATAATTCAGATGCTCACAGCAATAACTTCTGACCACAGTAGCTGCTAAAAAAAAAACCTAATACCGGTAATAAACCTCATCTCAAATAAAACCTCGTGCAAAACCTTCGTACACTGCCGATGATGAAAGAAACACGCAGAAACTCATAACCACTTATCAGATTAACAAGTCGTGACGCTCTCCCTCCTTCGACAAGAACCATAGCCAATTTCTAAGCCGATCAGTGACATTATCCTTCCAAATATACCGCAATCAAATCCGATAGCGCCCATTCTAGGTCCAACGACCTCATCTCATCAAATATAGCCACTCTACTGACAAGACACACTAATACAATTCAAATGCACCCAAAAATGGAAAATGACTCAAATGAGAGAACCATCCCGCAAGCTCAACAAGTACCACCACTATGCAATACTAAGAACCCATCACAAACAGTAGAACCAAAATACACAAATCTATCACAAAGGATCATATCCCATCATAACCCTGCTGCAATACGTGACCCATCCAAACACCGATCCATATGAAATACCTCGAGTCCCAATGCTCAAAATCAACAACCACAAGCAATTCGACTTCGAGTACATAAGTGCATGACCATAACCATGGAGAAGCAAATATCACAATATACCACGGCTAGGAAAGAACATAACCAAGGCACAATTAACCATTCAACACCCCAATAACCATCTCCCTCGAATTCGCTGCAAGGCCCAAACAGAACCGCATCGTGTGTGCATATAACCAATAAATCACAATCTTTCGAAGTATAGAAGAGTAACACATAGAACATATCAGAACACAAACAAGCTAAACTCTAACCGAGTGACTCACCCCTCAACACTAACAGTTCTGAGTCAACATATATGACTCGGTGTGGAATATACCTCCCCATTGTGCCTACCAATGGGCCCCCAAATCAACTCCAATTGGGCAATTAGACCTCCAAAATCCGCAATGCTCTAACCAAAGCACGTACACTCATCTAGCCAACTTTGGCCACCTCTTCACAATCCGCAACCTCGAAACAATCTACTTTTGAGAACTCTCAGTCTCCAAATCCATAGAATACATGAATCACCATAGCCAATCACAACTCCGCCACTTGAATAACTAACACATCTCTCACACATAATCATCCCCCACGAGAAATACTTCTATAATTCCTCCATGCCACATAGAAAAATCTGAACATCAATTGTCGATTAACTAGGCGAGTACTGCAATTCCAATGAAGCATCCGTAAGTCAAAACATAGCGCGCATTCAAAAATGTGCACCCTTCTCAATTAGTAATAGCATTTATCTAGTCATTTGAAACTGTCCATGTTGTCTAAGAATTCATGACTTTCCCTTAAAGCTAAACTATGACCTTGCACATGCAAATCTCAATCCCATACAACCCACCTCATTTATCATGCCATCATATGAAAAGCACGAGAATCTCATAATCAACTCTGAGTCACCAGTAGAATACACACCCGATCAGTCAAAACCTTCCATTTGATCCCATTCAGGAGAAAATCACAATACGCAACATACTCCTCATGGCGATAGGAAATATCCGTCTCAAACCAAGGTAAAATTCTTCGAGAACTCATCGAAACCCATTTGCACATAACCAAGCCATCAGAACTGAACCTCTCTAACTCAACCTAACCACGAAGATCGCCAAACCCAAGAGTATCGCCATAAAACACCTGTAGAGCCTCACTACATCATAAGAACCTAAAGAACCGATCATATCCATTACCATGCTGATCCAACCTACTACCAAGCTATCTTATTTCTCCGAGTTCCTTATGAATTACCCTCAAGTTAACACTTCTCCTTGTCACAATGCCACGATCCTTACCCAAAGCTTACCACAAGAGATCCTATCATAAAATCACACCACCCTAAGGCCCATAAGCTGCTGTATTTCCTCTTAAGCACCCCAAACAGTACCACAACCGAGACACTGACTCTGAAGAGACCCTCTGCAAATTTAAAGTTATTCCTTTTACCTTTATGATACTGAAATATAGAATCCATCGTGATATAGAAATACTGCAAGCCCCAACATCATTCAATGTAAATCTCAGATTTTAGCCATATACAAATGCTGAAAATTCCCAATTGCCACATATAAATCTTGAATTCATTTTGAACTTTATAGAAAGTTTTCCACTCTGCTCAGATCTCAATTGCACCGCCCAAACGGGCCGAACGACAATCCACACTTCTAAGCAACCGAGTGAATCCCTTTTCTTAGTACATCACATCTACCATGAACAAGAAACCTGAATCATTCCAAGATTACTATATATTCATAATGTATAGTACACCATGCATCACAACATTTTCTTGCTTAAGTCATCCTCAAAAACCAGTCTCTACAAGTCATAACCGACCCACAAGTATGCCTCAAACTGAAACCAATACAACACGCAACCATGTGACATCGATAGTAGGCTCCGCCACTTGGCTCAAAGCCATAGAACAAAACACTCGATAACCCACAATGACCATACTCTATTACTGCAATAATACCGTAGTGAGATTCAACTAAATCTTTCATATGCTCATGTAACATCAACCACAAAATACCTCAAATCATCCGCTAAGCTCGCATTCATCCTCGTGACGGTCGGGTCAACTTTCTCAACCAATCCAAACTCAAATCGCAACACTTATAACCCACTAGTAGAAAAGAAACTCTCCATACACCATCATAAGGATCACACACTCGTAGACTGCCCTGCAGGAGATAGCCCACATGCTTAGCCTCAAATTGGCAACTTTTTATACCCTTTCGCAGCCACAATTACTGCGCAATCACTTATTCCTTCTTGAGTCTGAACTCATCAACAAGACATTAGAATATGATTCGTCCCACAATCAAACGACGTGAAAGATCCTTCAATACACTCATAACTCAAGACTATACGTCAAATCAATACAGAAAACAAGCACCCAATAGTCCTTTTTTACATCTCAAGCAAACTCTTCTCGTCACATTCAAATCATCTAAACACATCCCGTAGTCACATCATACTCATTATATAACCTTCCAACCACTCATCGAGCCACAAATAACACTCATAGGGACGCTACCAGACATACAAGTCCAAAAGCACGTGCTCACACAACCGAAATCCCCATGCTCAAGCTACAGTCAAAACCCAGCCTCAAGTCTTCCAGACTGGCCCACCATCAATACACAAAAAACACATCTCGCACCTCATCCAAGGAATCACAAGCCGTCGATGCACAGCTAATACCGAGCACTCACATACGCATACGAGTGAGTGGAAGGAATTCAAAGAGTTACGCTTCAAGCTGAATCAATGTCGCACGATAAGGAAAGAAAGATGGGAATTTTATCCCAAATGCCTTGTAGCGTCTCGAAGATAGGTATGGACGTCATCATACTGATCCTCAAGACTCTACTAGACACTTGCTCATGACTCGAATAACCTATGAACCTAGAGCTCTAATACCAACTTGTCACGACCCAAAATTAAACAAGTCGTGATGCCACCTAACCCAACCCACTAGGTAAGCCAATTAGCAACAATCTAATTCAATTGAGATTTAATGAGAGAAATAATGAAATATAACAGAACTTTTATACACAGAATTCCCAAAGACTGGTAGTACAAGTCATGATCCAGATTTTTATACACGGACAACTCACTTGCTATAGTATTAATATCTGGATCCGCATGGACAACTCACGTGCTATAGTATCACAACCCGTCCGGCGTAGTCACAAGCATAACAACACAATCCGCCTGGTGTGGCCACAGGCATATCAACACAATTCGCCCGAGGTAGTCACAAACATCCAGTCCAATCATATCCCACATAAGCAAATATACAACAACACATGTATATGATGGATAAAATATCAGATTTCATGCTCCTGGATTGGTATAATTACATGCTAAAGTGTAGGCATCTGCAATGTGTGCCATCATAGCTCAAATCAATAATTTATCATAGAAATAGCAATTACCAAGTTTTATTCAGGGATTTAGCCTCTTCGTAACCTCAAACATGGCTCAAATAGTTCACAATAATGATACAAATATGAGATACATTGTAGCTTAAAGCTTAACAGTCAACTTTAGGCATATCAAAGCCTAAGCATTACCCCGAGCATGTATAATTACCCCGGTGCTTGCACATGGTTTCAAACCCTACACATATTCGCACCCATAACACATAGCTATCAATAATAATTCAGGAGACTAGTGCCTCAACCAAGTTTAGATAGGATTCTTACCTCAAACAGGCCAGACAAATATCGAGCAAGCCAAGCAACACTTTAGAAATGTCATTCCGTGCATACCAACCTCCGAACGGCTCAAAACTAGCCAAAAGTAACTCAAGAACATCAATTAATGTTAAAGGAAAAAAACACAATCGATAAAGGTCAAATATTTAATCAAAAGCCCAAAGTCAACCAAAAAGTCAAACACGGGCCCGCTCCTCGGAACCCGATAAACCTCACAAAATCCAGTAACCCATTCAATTACGATTCCAACCATACTAGTTTCACTCAAATCCGACTCCGAATCGATGTTCAAAACTCAAAAATTCATTCTATGAACCAAAAATATGAAAAGAAAACGACCAGCTCTCGAATTATAGCTTCTCTGTCCAAACCTTTCGCAAATGTGAACAAGTAGTCGCACCGAGGACCTCCACTTCTGCGGTAAAAGACTCGCACATGCGAGAAATCACTGAAGACCAGCGCATCGCACCTGCGGAATTTCCCCTGCTTCTGCGAACACGCGGATGCAACAACCACGCACGCTTCTGTGCCACACGTCGCTTCTGCTGCTCACAATTTCACTTATGCGGACGCGCATATGCGCCCATCATTCCGCTTCTACGGCTCGCCACTTCCATCCTGTTTTCGCTTCTGCGACCAAAGGGCCGCATCTGCGATCAGCCCTCGGCAAATGCGGTCGCATCAGAACAGACCCGCCATCAGCCTTAACCAAGAATGATCCGAAACTCATCCGAGCCACTCGGGACCCTGTCTGAATATACCAACAAGTCCTATAACATAACGCGGACCTACTCAAGGCTCAAATCAAATCAAACAACATCGAAACTATTAATCACATCACAAATCAAACTTAATGAACTTTCAACTTTCAACTTCCAAAACGCGTGCCGAAACATATCAATTCAACCCGGAATGAGCTCAAATTTTGCACACAAGTTTCAAATGACATAACAAAGCTATTTCAAATTCCTGGAACCACAATCCAAATCCGGTATCCTCAGAGTCAACTCTCGGTCAAACCTATGAACTTTTTAAACCTTCAAATTTTTAACTTTCGCTAATTAGCATCGAAGTCTTCTAGAAATATCCAATGCAAATATGGGCGCCCGAGTCCAAAATCACCATCCGGACATAACGAAACCACCAAAACTCTAAACCGAGGTCAAATACTAAAAAGACAAACTTGGTCAACCCTTCCAACTTTAAAGCTTCAATCATGAATCCCAATCAATTCCAAATAACCTGAAAGCCAAAATCGATGATTCACACAAGTCATAATACATCACACGACGTTTCTCAACACTTCAAATAGATGAACGGAATGCAATGATCAAAACGACCGGCTGGGTCGTTACGCAGCATTGCCTATGACACCTTACTCCATAACTTGAAATCTATTCACGTGCCTTTGTTACTATGTGTGGAGGCTAACATGACCCACTCATTGCTATTATGTGCAGTCCTACTTGTTTTGAATGTGCGCCTAGTTTTATCATTTTGAGCACCCTAGGTAAAGTCTAGAACCACCCAAATAGTAGGTCCAAAGCCTCCTGGACCATAGGCATGGTACAGGTAATGCACGCATAGGATACAGTTTAGAATTGAACTAGAGCGCTTTAGGTGAACAACTTTAACATAGTAATTGGGTAGCAAGAGATGATAGTTCGTGCCCGCTGAATAATATAAGCAACCCCTACCTTAAGGGAGTTGTGAAGTATTATTTACGTTGCACGGGGTGATCCTTTGGGCTAAAAAACTTAGGATCCCCCTATATGTCTGTTACTAGCATCTTTAATTCCTTGGACTTAGAACAAATTAGGTTGTACTTTGTAATCTCCAAAGACTTGTACTAATCAGCTATTAATGTATAATTTAATTCCTTTATATGTGCAATGTTCTTTAAGCTCATTTTATGTCGTAGTCAAATATTTGAATTCCCTATCTTCTTTTAACTTATATGATCACGTAGGACAATTATAATTTGATAATCTCACGTAGCATTAATTTCGGTCGGGACACACAGTTGTGGACCTCGAAGAGTGCCTAACAGCCTCTCTTTGAGGTAATTTGAGCCCTTACCCGATCCGTGGTAACACAAACTAGTTAAAACAGATTTATTTGTAAATATGTGCCCTAACGCACCTCAGAATCGTTAGGAGGCGACTCTTCTCTTTTAATACCCATTTAAAATAGTTGTCACATGTCAAAACCCGCTTTCGCGAGAAAACGGGACGCGACAACTGCTATTTAAGAATTAGCCAGTGCGTTCTGAATTTCAGTTTTTTAGTTCAAATTTTCAGGACAAAAAAGTCCTGTGTTATCCTGAAGTTAAGATTTTTAGTTTAAGATTTCAGGACAAAATAAGTATTGGCTAATCTTTTAATAGCATCCATGAGAATGACTATTTGTGCACTTACCCCAATATACAACCTACAAACTCAATTTACACGGGCTATTTACCACACATGAGGCCTTTATATGTAAAAGAACTCTGTTTTTCTTTTTTTCCAGAATTGGAGCATCTTTGCTTTTCTTTTTCTTTCTATAATCTTATTATTGTTGTTTACGGTTAGTAATGGTAAAATGGATTTAAAAGTATTATCCGTATAGAACTTTTTAAAATATTGGTCAAATATTGATAAGATCTATATTATCCACTCAAAAAGGATAACTAATGAATAATCAATGGATTAACTTTTACATTTGCAAAAGAGCAAATTGGGGATTCCTCAAGTTTGGGAGATTAGGAATTCTCGCAAAAGTGATCATATTCAAGAAGCCATTAATAACATAAATACCCATATTATGTGCCGGTTAACCAATTTTCTATCCTTATTAAATATGGATTTAGGCTGGATATTTTATTCTTTTTCGATCCGTCCATATCCGACCCGACCTGCCCTTTTACTACCCCTATTTACAGCTTTATTTTGTAAACATGAGTGAGCCGGGAGTTGATGGAGAACATATTAGGCTCAACAAGCTAATGAATTAGTCTAGACCAATACTGTTAATAGCTGGATATGGGATAAAATGACATAGAGAGGACGGGGCCGGGGGCAGGGGGGGAGAGATAAAATGAGATAGAGAAGGGA
>MCJB01048093.1:16089-61537 GCA_002018475.1 Nicotiana obtusifolia
ACATAGAGAGGACGGGGCCGGGGGCAGGAGGGGAGAGATAGATAAGCCAGACAACTCAATGGGGCTAAATTAAGAAAGGAAGCCGAAAGTGGCTATAACACGTGATTCCAAAATGGACCATCCCTTGCAAAAAAGATCAAGCATTTCTTCTATGGAATTGGTTCCTCCCATGTTTTGGGTTCTTAAACTATTTCCAAAATGAAATAAGGAAAGAAAAGTGTCCCTAGGATTCCTACAAGTTAAACAAGTTTGTCTTTGGAATCTTGGACGGATTTTGGTAATGAACCATATGGCAAATGAGTGGACAACAATCTAGGTGAAGTGTAGGATGAAAATCAGGGACTTGTACATCAACATAAAGATTAAGTTCCAATAATGGAACAAGATCATGAGGATTCTTGAAAAGTAAAGGGTGATTTTTTGTCGAAAAAGGATAGTCCATTCGATTCATTAGAGCGAACACGAGTGCTTTCAATCAAGTGGTTCCTGATTTAGGAGTGGTAACAAGGATGATGTCATTATCTTGAGCTTGAAATTGTTGTTGGCAAGCAAGATAGTTGTAGGTATGTGATAAAAGCCATTCTCTTTCTTTTGGTAAAGTTAAGAGCAATTTCTAACACTCTTTATTGAGTTCATCCTCTCGTAAATACTTGGGAAGAATTAACGAAGACGTTTGAGATATTGTCATTATTTTAAAGAGGATATTTGAGTGTTTCTTTTAGTTTGTAGAATGAAGATTTACTCGCGAAGTATATATATATATATATATATATATATATATAGATAGATAGATAGATAGATAGACAGATAGGTAGACAGATAGATAGACAGACAGACAGATAGACAGAGAGATTACTCAACAAATCTTTATTGACAACGGTGAAATGGGATTCTCTTGTACTGATACCTTTGCCCTCTATGTCTTCGTTTTTCAAATCATTAGACCAAGAGAAACTCTTCATTTTGGTTTAAAAGGATGTTAAAAAGGAGGTTAAAGAAAGATGGAGACAGGGGAATAAGAAATTCGTGGGAGGCAATATGATGACAAATGCTCCATTTGTCATTGACAAAGTAATAAAGAAAGCACCTAATGGCATTATTTTGACCTTATAGTAAGTTTGTCACTGTTATTAGGATGTATTAGTAATACGGGAACTAGTAATGCTGGATTAATTATGCTGAAATTATTTTTATTCGCTGTTGTACATTAAAAATAATATATATTGTAATTAAAAATAATGGTATTATCAGTGATATGATTTGTTGTGTATTAATTATACATAGAATAATATCAAATATGATGTATAACTAATACAAATATTAATTATACATAGGTTAAAAAAACAAACAAGAATTACTACTACCAAAGCTAATACACTTATTATTTTTTTCCTATACATCCAACCAAATACATTGTTTGATTCTAAATTGTCCAATTTTAAAACTTAAGGCTACAAGTGGAGTAACCCAGACCATTTAAACTTCATTGAAAACTCTTAAAAACAATCGATGAAAACGAGTTTAGTATTCATAAGAGTTGATTACTCATAAGGCTACTCAACCAAGGGTAATGGTCTATAAAATTACTTTTTGGTGTTGTATCACAAATGCCACTCTGTTTTTGCCATCCTACTCACAAGGTTACGCACTATGCTTTTTGACCTTTTTTTAAGTCAAATATTTAAAAAATTAGTGAGGCACCCATTAAAACTATTTTTTGCCCGCTAAAATTCGATCCGCTAATATTTATACCATTTTTTTTTTTTAGTCTCACTGAATTTGTACGTATCTCTCCTTCATTTTTCTTTTTAATTCATCTTCTTTTTGCCAAATGGTTGCAAAAGGCATACCTCGAAGGATTTTAGAGTAACAAAAATGTTTTTGAGAGACAAAAGGTTAACACTGTGTATGAAATTGACCCCAAAGAGATTTAAGATTTTGAGTAAGACATCCAGACTGGTTATATCTAATCGACATCAATAAATAAGGGATCGACGCTGCTATTTACAATTGAGCTGTCACGACCCTAACCCCGAACCCGGTCGTGATAGCGCCTCTCGTGAAGACAAGGCTAGCCAATTTAACCAAAATCTCATTTTAAGCAGTCAATTAACAAGAAAATAATACAAGCATAGTTTAATAGTAATCATTCGCGAAAAATATAGCTAATCATCCCGACAACAGCCCAAATCGGGGTGTCACAATGTCATGAGCAACTAATGAATCCTAATAACAAGATTACTAATTACAATATTTGGCACAATTTTTGAAGAACATAGGAACAACAAGATGAAAGAGATACGGGGCTGCGGACGCCAACAGCTACCTCGTAGTCTCTGAATCACCGCCTGGACAGGAGAAATCAATACTCCAGGGCGGAACCAACAACGCCTGAATCTGCACACATAGTGCAGGGAGTAATGTGAGTACTTCCAACTCAGTAACTAACAAGTATAAATAACGACTGAAAGTAAGAAAATACACACAGCACAAGGCATTCTATAATGAAGCATTTAAAACATCATTCGCAAACAGTAGATTGGTGAGAAATCATGTAAAACCTTCTTTCAACAGGTAAAAACATGTAACTTTTTTTTTAGGAAAATAATGTGAAGTAAAACGTCGCCCCTCGGGCTATAAATTAGTAAATCCGCCCCTCGGGCAATATCATAGAACAGTACCAGCCCCTCGGGCTATATCATACCTTAGAAACAACATCAGCCCCTCGCGCTATCACATGGAACAACATCAGCCCCTCGGGCTATCACATGGAACAACATCAGCCCCTCGGGCTACCACATGAACTAATATCAGCCCCTCGGGCTATATTTCACATCACAATGGGTACCCGCGCTCACTGGGGGTGTACAGACTCCGGGAGGGGCCCCTTACGGCCCAACCGCAATATCAAGCCACCTTGTGGCACATATCTAGGCCCTCGGTCTCATATCAATCAAGCCACCTCGTGGCGTATATATAATATCACAGGCCCTCGGCCTCATATCAGTCACAAGCCACCTCGTGGCACATAGAGTATCTCAGGCCCTCGGCCTCATATCAGTCACAAGCCACCTCGTGGCACATAAAGTATCTCAGGCCCTCGGCCTCATATCACTAAGTAAAACCTCATATCTGGTCCTTCGCCGCACTCAGTCAGAAAATCATCACAAGCCCCTCGGGCTATAGTAAAACAGTAGTCCTCAGCCCAAAATATCATTTAAAATATTGTTTAAGTCTCAAAACTGAGTAAAAGTGGCTGAGTCGTAAAAATAGTAAAAATAGCATGATTGAGTTCAAGCAATAAGTCAAAATAGTGAGGAAACAGTGATAAAGATCCCCGAAGGGTTCAAATAATTGGCACGAAGCCCAAATATGGCAACCAGCCCAAATCATGATAATAATAAGTAAGTTTCAATCAAATACGTAGTAAAATCGTCAATCGGGATGGGCCAAGTCACCATGCCCAGTAGTAAACGACCCCACGCTCATCATCGAGCGCGTGCCTCACCTCAATATAGTACTACGATGTGCAAATCTGGGGTTTCAAACCCTCAGAACATCATTTACAATCACTACTCACCTCGAACCAGCTAAATCCCTAGCCCGCGACGCCTTTGCCTTCGAATTGGTCTCCACGTGCGTCGAATCTATCCAAAATAAGAACTAATATGTCACAATACGCTGGGGTAACAAAGCCCAATCGAAACAATCGAAAAATATCAAGAAATTCCGAAATTAGCAAAACCCGAGCCCCGGGCCCACTTCTCGAAGTTCAGAAATTTTTACATCAACGTGTCCCTTACCTCTTAACGAGTTCAACCATACAAAAATTATCGAATTCCGACATAGGTTCGACCTCCAAATCTTAAATCCAAAATTAAGGGTTTTCCACAGATTTTTTTCCAACTTAAATCACCAATTAAATACTAAATATAGCGACATACTGGGGTAATTTGACCAAAGTTGATTTAAGAATACTTACCCCGATGTTTCCCTTGAAAATCCTCCAAAAATCGCCTCAAAATTCGCTTCAATCCGAGTTCTGTAGCTCCAATTGTGTTTAAGATGGCCAAAATCCCCTCTTTTAAGAATGTATCCAAGAAAGTCTCCTTTGGATATAGTTTTGAGGTTGATTTCGCTGTGATTTACGGTGTTTTGGAGGTGTTTCTCTTAGATGGTAACGATAGTGAGTTTTGCATGGCCAATGGGTACTAGTTTCTATTTTATACAGGGTCAAAAATAAAAAACTCACCAGTCGGGTCAAAAATGCGACCGCACTTTGACCGCATTTTGACGTTGATTTTTGTCTAGAATTCTGTCTTGGTCTACGATTTCAATGTACGATATGCGGTCCGTATTTTAGAAATGCGACCGCATTTCTGACATGGATCTTGTCCAGAATCTGTCTCGATCTGCGGTCTCAGTGTGGTGGATATGCAGTCTGCATTGTGAAAATACGACCGCACTCCTGACCGCATTCTTGACGTCATTCTTTGCCCAGAAAACTGTCTGGGCTTGCGATCTGGGTGTGTGGTTTGCGGCTCGCATACAGGGTTTGCGATAGCATAGCCTGTTTTGCGATGCCTCTGTGTTCTCTTGCAAAATTACAAACTTTTTTCTGGTTTTTCTATAGCTTTCCAAGGACAAAATAGTCCGTTTAACCACCCTAAACTCACCCGAGGCACTGGGACCTCAACCAATTATGCCAACATATCCCATAACATTATTTAAACTTTTTCCCACCTTAGGAACGCTCAAAACAATCCCTCAACACCAAATTCACGTCGGATTCAAGCCTAAGAATTTCGAAATCTTCTAAGTTATCCTTTTTAATCAAAACCTAATCAAACCACATCCGAATGACATGAAATTTCGCACACACATCCCAAATGACATAACGAAGCATAATAAGGTAGAAATGGGGAAAACGGAGCGGTAACTCATGAGACGACTGGCCGGGTCGTCACATTCTCCCCCACTTAAACAAACGTTCGTCCTCGAACGAGTCAAGAAAAATGCCTGAAGCTTCAAATAGGTGAGGATATCTGCTCCGCATCTTACGCTCAGTCTCCCAGGTAGCCTCCTCCACGGGTCGACCTCTCCACTGCACTTTCACTGAAGCTGTATCCTTTGACCTCAACTTCCGAACCTGACGACCCAAAATCGCTACTGGCTCCACATCATAGGTCAAATCATCGTCCAACTGAATTGTGCTGAAGTCCAAGATATGAGACGGATCCCAAATATACTTCCGAAGCATAGAAACATGAAATATTGGGTGTACACTCGACAGGCTGGGTGGCAAAGCAAGCTCATAAGCCACCTCCCCAATCCTCCGAAGCACTTCAAATGGCCCAATGAACCGAGGACTCAATTTCCCTTTCTTCCCGAACCTCATAACACCCTTCATGGGCGAAACCTTCAGCAAGACCTTCTCACCAACCATGTAGGACACATCTCGGACTTTCCTATCGGCATAACTCTTCTACCTCGACTGCGCTGTACGGAGCCTCTCTTGAATTGTTTTCACTTTCTCTAGAGCATCCAAAACCAAGTCAGTCCCCAATAACCTAGCCTCGCCAGGCTCGAACCAACCAACCGGAGATCTACACCGCCTTCCATACAGAGCCTCATACGGAGCCATCTGAATACTCGACTGGTAGCTGTTGTTATAAGCAAACTCTGCAAGTGGTAAAAACTCATCCCATGAACCTCTGAAATCAATAGCACATGCATGTAACATGTCCTCAAATACCTTAATAGTACGCTCGGACTGCCCATCCGTCTGCGAATGAAAGGCTGTACTCAACTCCACCTGAGTAACCAACTCCCTCTGCACGGTTCTCCAAAACTGCGAGATAAACTGAGTACCTCTATCTGAAATGATAGAAACTGGAACACCATGCAGCCGAACAATCTCTCGGATATAAGTCCTTGCCAACCGTTCTGAGGAATAGGTAGTACACATAGGAATGAAGTGCGCGGACTTGGTCAGCCGATCCACAATCACCCAAATAGCATCGAACTTCTTTAAAGTCCGTGGAAGTCCAACAACAAAGTCCATAGCAATCCGCTCTCACTTCCACTCGGGAATAGCCATCTGCTGAAGCAAGCCACCTAGTCTCTGATGCTCATATTTTACCTGCTGACAGTTGAGACACCGGGCTATAAATCCCACAATATATTTCTTCATCCTTCTCCACCAATAATGTTGTTTCAAGTCCTGATACATCTTTGCGGCACCCGGATGAATGGAATACCGCGAGCTATGGGCCTCCTCCAAAATCAACTCCCGAAGCCCATCCACATTGGGTACACAAATTCGGCCCTGCATCCTCAACACCCTATCATCGCTGATGGTGACATCTCTAGCATTGTTATGCTGAACTCTGTCCCTAAGGACAAGGAAATGCGGATCGTCATACTGGCGCTCCCTGATGCGATCATATAATGAAGACCGAGAAATCACACAAGCCAACACCCGGCTAGGTTCCGAAATGTCTAATCTCACAAACCTATTGGCCAAGGCTTGAACATCAACTGCAAGGAGTCTCTCCCTAAATGGAATATATGCCAAACTCCCCATACTCATTGCCTTTCGGCTCAACGCATCAGCTACCACATTGGCCTTTCCCTGGTGGTATAATATAGTGATGTCATAATCCTTGAGCAACTCCAACCATCTTCGCTGCCTCAAATTAAGATCCTTTTGCTTGAACAAATGTTGGAGGCTGCGATGACCAGTAAACACCTCACAAGACACGACATACAAGTAATGCCTCCAAATCTTCAGTGCATGGACTATGGCAGCCAATTCCAAATCATGAACGGGGTAGTTCTTCTCATGGGGCTTCAACTGACGAGAAGCATAAGCAATAACTCTACCCTCCTGCATCAATACACAACCAATCCCAACTCTTGAAGCATCACAATACACAGTATATGCACCTGAAGCTGATTCCAAGACCAATACTGGAGCTGTGGTCAAGGCTGTCTTGAGCTTATGAAAGCTCTCCTCCCACTCGTCCGACCATACAAATGGAGAACCCTTCTGAGTCAATTTGGTCAAGGGCGATGCGATGGATGAGAATCCCTGAACAAACCGGCGATAATAGCCTGCCAACACAAGGAAGCTACGAATCTCTGTGGCTGAGGACGGTCTAGGCCAACTCTGAACCGCCTCTATCTCTTTGGATCAACCTGTATACCCTCGCTGGACACTACGTGCCCCAAGAAAGCCTCTGAACCGAGCCAAAACTCACACTTAGAGAATTTTTCATACAACTTCTCCTCCCTCAATCTTTGCAATACAACTCGCAAATGCTCCGTGTGCTCCTCCTGGCTACGCGAATACACTAGAATATCATCAATGAATACAACTACGAACGAATCTAGATAAGGCCGAAATACATTATTCATCAACTGCATGAATGCTGCTGGGGCATTGGTTAGCCCGAAAGACATTACAAGAAACTCATAGTGACCATATCTAGCGGAAAGCAGTCTTAAGAATGTCTGAATCCCTGATTTTCAACTGGTGATAACCCGAACGGAGATCAATCTTAGAGAACACTCGCGCTCCCTGAAGCTGGTCAAACAAAGCATCAATGCAAGGCAAAGGATACTTGTTATTGATTGTTACCTTGTTCAGTTGCCTGTAATCAATGCACATTCTCATCGTGCCATCCTTCTTCTTCACAAAGAACCGGTGCACCCTAAGGTGACACACTAGGCCGAATGAACCCCTTATCTAGGAGTTCCTGAAGTTGCTCCTTCAATTCTTTCAACTCTGTTGGTGCCATACGATACGGTGAAATAGAGATGGGCTGACTTCCCGGCACCAAGTTAATACCAGAATCGATATCCCTGTCCGGTGGCATGCCCGGCAGGTCTGCGGGAAATACATCGGGAAAATCCCTCACAACTAGAACCGATTCGATGCTTGGAGTCTCAGCTCCAACATCCCTCACAAACGCTAGATATGAAAGGCAACCCTTCCCAACCATACACTGGGTCTTCAAGAATGATATCACTCTATTAGGAATATAATCAGTCACGCCACGCCACTCGATTCGCGGCACATCCGGCATAGCCAAGGTGACAGTCTTAGCATGACAGTCTAGAATAGCACGACACGGAGATAACTAATACATGCCTAAAATGACATCAAAATCCACCATGCACAATAGCAATAGGTCCACTCGTGTATCCAGACCCCCAATAGTTACTATACATGACCGGTACACACGGTCTACAACAACAGTATCGCCCACCGGGGTAGACACATGAACAGGTAAAGCAAGAAACTCCCGGGCATACCCAAATAATGAGCAAAATATGAGGACACATATGAATAGGTGGAACCGAGATCAAATAATATAGAGACATCCTTGTGGCAAACTGAAACAATACCTGTAATGACGGCATCTGAAGCACTGGCATCTGTCCTGCCTGGAATAGCATAGAATCAAGCCTGGCCACCCCCTGATCGACCTCCCCCTCTGGGGAGACCCCTGGCTTCCTGACCTTCACCCCTAGCTGGCTGGGCGGGTGGTAAAGTAACTGGAGCAGAAGTCGAGGGCTGACCCCTTTGCTGGGACGATCTAGCACCACGATGAGGACACTGCCTCCACATGTGGCCCATCTCGCCACACTCATAACAACTCCCTGGTGCTGGAGAAGAGGAATGAAGGGAACCTCTCACACCGGAGTGTCTAGCAGGTGCACTCGGCATAGGAGGACCCTGGGCTGACGGAGCACGAGCTGGAAGGGCGCTGAGTGATGACTGGCCCTGCTGCAACCCATGATAATCACGACCTGAAGATGCCCCACGATACTCTGGACGGGCTGGCTGAGCAGGCCTGATGGAACAAACCTCTACCATGCTGAAACTGGCCCCTCGAAGGAGCACCACTATAACTACCCGATCCTCGAGGCCTCTTAGCCTCCCTCTCCTCTCGCTCCTAATGGCGAACCGTCTCAATCTCGCGAGCTATATCAACCACCTCCTCGAAAGTAGCACCCAATACTCTCTCCCTGGTCATAAGAATACGGAGATGATAGTTAAAGCCATCCACAAACCTCCTGATCCTTTCGCGATCAGTCGGAACCATCCAAACGGCATGACGAGCCAACTCAGAGAACCTCGACTCATACTGCGACACAGTCATATCCCCCTGTCGCAGCCATTTGAACTGTCTACGCAGCTCCTCTCTGAGGGACTGCGGTACATACTTCTCCAAGAAAAGAGCAGAGAACTGCTGCCAAGTAAGGGGCGCTGCATCAACCGGCCTACGCCTCTCATACGCCTCCCACCAAGTGAAGGCAGCTACCGTAAACTGAAAGGTGGTGAATGCCACACCACTAGACTCAAGAATCCCGGCTGTCCGGAGCATTTGCTGACACTTGTCAAAAAAACCCTGGACATCCTCGCCCTCAGCACCACTGAATGACGGAGGCTGGAGTCTGCCAAACCTCTCAGGAGACGCTGCTCATCATCTGGCATAACTGGTACCGTGAACTCCTGAGCTGGTGCAACCGGCTGGGCTGGAGGAGCCCCTGGCATCTGAGGTCCCTGCACTGCCTGCTCAGGTGTACGAGCAGCGGAGGTCTGATTGCCTCCCCCGGCCTGTGAAGTAGCTGCCGCTGTGGTGGCTGAAACCGCCTAAGCCAGGCCCATGCAAACTGATAAGATCTAAGCCAAGGTCTCCTGAAGACCTGGAATAACGATAGGCACAGCTGGTGCCTCGGCCGGCGCCACTGGAGCCTGATCCTGAGCTGGGGCAGCGGGTGGATCGACAGGTGCTGCCCTCGCTGCTCTGCCTCTGCGACAACCATGACTGCGTCCACGGCCTATGGTGGCCTCAGTGGGTGGCACTGGCGGTCATTCGCCTCGTCCGGTATCTCACGTCCTCACCATCTGTGAGAGAATAGGATAACAGAAGTTTTAGTGTTCGGATCAACAAGATCGCACGACAAGAATTTCAAGAATATGAAGTTTTTCCTAAAAGGTTCTGCAGCCTCTCATAGATACAAACGTCTCCGTACCGATCCGCGAGACTCTACTAAACCCGCTCATGACTTGTGAGACCTATGTAACCTAGGCTCTGATACCAAGCTGTCACGACCCTAACCCCGAACCCGGTCGTGATGGCGCCTCTCGTAAAGACAAGGTCAGCCAATTTAACCAAAATCTCATTTTAAGCAGTCAATTAACAAGAAAACAATACAAGCATAGTTCAATAGCAATCATTCGCGGAAAATATAGCTCACCATCCCGACAACAGCCCAAACCGGGGTGTCACAATGTCATGAGCAACTAATGAATCCTAATAACAAGATTACTAATTACAATATTTGGCACAATTTTTGAAGAACATAGGAACAACAAGATGAAAGAGATACAGGGCTGCGGACGCCAACAGCTACCTCGTAGTCTCTGAATCACCACCTGGACAGGAGATATCAATACTCCGGGGCGGAACCAACAACGCCTGAATCTGCACACATGGTGCAGGGAGCAATGTGAGTACTTCCAACTCAGTGAGTAACAACTATAAATAACGACTGAAAGTAAGAAAACACACACAGCACAAGGCATTCTATAATGAAGCATTTAAAACATCATTCGCAAACAGTACATCGGTGAGAAATCAAGTAAAACCTTCTTTCAACAGGTAAAAACATGTAATTTTTTTTTTCAGGAAAATATTGTGAAGTAAAACGTCGCCCCTCGTGCTATAAATCAGTAAATCCGCCCCTCGGCAATATCATAGAACAGTACCAGCCCCTCGGGCTATATTATATCTCAGAAATAACATCAGCCCCTGGGGCTATCATATGGAACAACATCAGCCCCTCGGGCTATCACATGGAACAACATCAGTCCCTCGGGCTATCACATGGAACAACATCAGCCCCTCGGGCTATCACATGGAACAACATCAGCCCCTCGGGCTATCACATGAACTAATATCAGCCCCTCGGGCGTTATTTCACATCACAATGGGTACCCATGCTCACTGGGGGTGTACAGACTCCGGGAGGGGCCCCTTACGGTCCAAGCGCAATATCAAGCCACCTCGTGGCACATATCTAGGCCCTCGGCCTCATATAAATCAAGCCACCTCGTGGCGTATATACAGTATCACAGGCCCTCGGCCTCATATCAGTCACAAGCCACCTCGTGGCACATGGAGTATCTCAGGCCCTCGGCCTCATATCAGTCACAAGCCACCTCGTGGCACATAAAGTATCTCAGGCCCTCGGCCTCATATCAGTCACAAGCCACCTCGTGGCACATAAAGTATCTCAGGCCCTCGGCCTCATATCACTCAGTAAAACCTCAGATCTGGCCCTCGGCCGCACTTAGTCAGAAAATCATCACAAGCCCCTCGGGCTATAGTAAAATAGTAGTCCTCAGCCCAAAACATCATTTAAAATATTGTTTAAGTTTCAAAACTGAGTAAAAGTGGCTGAGTCGTAAAAATAGGGAAAACGGCATGACTGAGTTCAAGCAATAAGTCAAAATAGTGAGAAAACAGTGATAAAGATCCCCGAAGGGTTCAAATAATTGGCACGAATCCCAAATATGGCAATCAGCCCAAATCATGATAATAACAAGTAAGTTTCAATCAAATACGTAGTAAAATCGTCAATCGGGATGGACCAAGTCACCATCCCCAGTAGTAAACGACCCCACGCTCATCATCGAGTGCGTGCCTCACCTCAATATAGCACTACGATGTGCAAATCCGGGGTTTCAAACCCTCAGAACATTATTTACAATCACTACTCACCTCGAACCAGCTAAATCCTTAGCCCGTGACGCCTTTGCCCTTCGAATTGGTCTCCACGCGCGTCGAATCTATCCAAAATAAGAACTAATATGTCACAATACGCTGGGGTAACAAAGCCCAATCAAAACAATAAAAAATATCAAGAAATTCCGAAATTAGCAAAACCCGAGCCCCGGACCCACTTCTCGAAGTTCAGAAATTCTTACATCAACATGTCTCTTACCTCCTAACAAGTTCAACCATACAAAAATTATCGAATTCCGACATCGATTCGACCTCCAAATCTTGAATCCAAACTTAAGGGTTTTCCACAGATTTTTTTCCAACTTAAATCACCAATTAAATACTAAATATAACGACATACTGGGGTAATTTGACCAAAGTTGAGTTAAGAACACTTACCCCGATGTTTTCCTTGAAAATCCTCCAAAAATCGCCTCAAAATTCGCTTCAATCCGAGTTCTATGGCTCCAATTGTGTTTAAGATGGCCAAAATCCCCTCTTTTAAGAATGTGTCCAAGAAAGTCTCCTTTGGATATAGTTTTGAGGTTGATTTTGCTGTGATTTAGGGTGTTTTGGAGGTGTTTCTCTTAGATGGTAACGATAGTGGGTTTTGCATGGCCAATGGGTACTTGTTTCTATTTATACAGGGTCAAAAATCGGAACAAAAACGCACTAGTCGGGTCAAAAATGCGACCGCACTTTGACCGCATTTTGACGTTGATTTTTGTCCAGAAATCTGTCTTGGTTTGCGATTTCAATGTACGATATGCGGTCCGCATTTTAGAAATGCGACCGCATTTTTGACCTGGATCTTGTCCAGAAATCTGTCTCGATCTGCGGTCTCAGTGTGGTGGATATGCGGTCCGCATTGAGGAAATGCGACCGCATTCCTGACCGCATTCTTGACGTCAGTCTTTGCCCAGAAAACTGTCTGGGTTTGCGATCTGGGTGTGTGGTTTGCGGCTCGCATATAGAGTTTGCGATAGCATAGCCTGTTTTGCAATGCCTCTATGTTCTCTTGCAAAATTACAAACTTTTTTGGTTTTTCTGCAGCTTTCCAAGGACAAAATAGTCCGTTTAACCACCCTAAACTCACCCGAGGCCACTGGGTCCTCAACCAATTATGCCAACATATCCCATAACATTATTCAAACTTGTTCCCACCTTATGAACGCTCAAACAACCCCTCAACACCAAATTCACATTGGATTTAAGCCTAAGAATTTTGAAATCTTCTAAGTTACCCTTTTTAATCAAAACCCAATCAAACCACGTCCGAATGACATGAAATTTCTCACACACATCCCAAATGACATAACGAAGCATAATAAGGTAGAAATGGGGAAAACGGAGCGGTAACTCATGAGACGACTGGCCGGGTCGTCACATGAGTGCAGGAGGGTAGTAGGGAGAAGCGAATTCGGAATTTAAATTCTGTGAGTTCAACATTTAAGATTTTTACTATTGAACTTATCGTATTTAAAAATTATGGATTTATATCTACTATTTGTTGTTAATTAATTTTTACTCATTAATTTATGTTCCGCGTCGAGCCGAGGATCTATCGAAAATTGCCTCTATATTCCTTCGGGATAGAAGTAAGGTCTGCGTACACACTACTCTCCCCAGACCTCACTGAAATTTTACTGGATTATTATTGTTATTGCAATTTATATTCCGCATCGAAAATTATGAATTCAATAAAACCTGGTATCGCAAGACTAGATCCGGCTCTAAAAAGTAGGGACAGAGCAAGAGTATTAATTATGGATTCGACTCACCTCATTACCTAAGACGAACTTCACGAGGTTGTATTGGTGAAAAAGACGAACTTCACGTGTAGGTGAAGTTATAAAATAATTGAAGGATGACGTCAAAATCATGTTCGAAGCTAAGCACAATAATACCGCAACTACTGGACACGGGAATAATCACAAGACAACAGGACCAGATCTAGTACAGAAGATTGCCCATAATTACGAAGATAGAGAGAATTAATTAATTTATGATTATACGAGATTCGCTATTATTATTCCGACAATTGCGCACTTGTTATGTAACGCATAATAAATATATTAAATAACAATAACGAGCAAGGACTGAATAAAGCAATCAATTACGAGTAAAAATGATATTTAAACCCCCATTCCATAGACTGTATCCCCTATCTGAAAAATCACCCAATCATTCCCTCAATTATATTGTTCAACCTCTTTGTTTTATTTTTGGCAAATTAATACTTGACTTCATACGGAAGGAAGTGCTATCAACATTTTTCTCGTTCCTTTTCTTCTCTTTTTTTATATTATATATATATTTGGGAATTGAGTTAAATATTCAATTATTGATTTCGCTGTTGGAGTCTCTAACAATCATTTAGTTTTTCATTCATATCTTTTTTTATTTCTATCAACAAATTATGTCTGGAGCTGACCAGATTAGTAGAAATAGCGTGGGATATTTATTTTTTAACATGAAATTTAATTTTATCCAGTATCTTTAATGCTGAGCAAAAATAGTCACTATCTATTAAAATTAATACGAAAAGACGTTTTTACCCTTTTTTTATGAGTCTGTATAAATATTAAGGACATAGTATCCTTAACAATTACACTGCACACATGAAGTTAAGGACGCCATGTGCTTAACATTTACACTGCACATATGAAGTTAAGGACATCATGTCCTTAATATTTATACAGCATTCATAAAGTTAAGGACATCATGTCCTTAATATTTACACAATCCATAAAGTTAAGGACACTATGTCCTTAACATTTATACTCCACACATGAAGTTAAGGACACCATGTCCTTAATATTTACACTGCACATATGAAGTTACGGACATGAGGTCCTAAAGTTTAATAACAGAAGGTGCAAATACAAGTTAAGAATATTATGTTCTTAACATTTACACTGCACACACGAAGATAAAGACATCATGTCTTTAATATTTACACAACATTTATGAAATTAATGATATCATGTCCTTAATATTTACACAGCACCTATATCTAGCACAAAAATATTTTCGTTCGGACGGATAAAAAATTATTAAGCATTAATTAAAAGTAAATACATTTTATACAGTAACTAAAAAGTAAAAACACCTCTAATTAATGATTAATTGTGCTTCCCCACCAAATTACTCAGCAGGGCAATAGACAAGGGGAACACCACGGAGGAATTCGCCCACACATTCTCCCTATACTCTCGGACAAGCTTCCTTAAAAGGTACTCATATATATACACGTACCCTCCCCCCTCCCACCCGATGTTTGCACTAAAAATATGGTTAAGTGATAAGATGACATATATACTATATTTTAATGATAATCATGTATGAAAATATATATTATGTACTTATTGAATTGGTGTGACTATCTTGTGGGTGTAAGTTATTTTCCTCCTTCAAATATGAGATTTGTGATTTTAAAATAAGATAATAAAGATGATCTAATGATTTAAAATTTTTATTATACTTACGGTGTATATAATTTAAACTCAAGTTAAAATGAGACTTATATATATAGTGCAAATTGAATTTAAGTTATATACACTGATAATGTAAGATTTTTAATATTATTAATATATTTTAATCTATAATTAGCAGTTTATTCTTACTAGATTACAAATTAAGTTAGAGTTAAATTCTTTTACCATTTTTTTTTTTTTTTAACTCTTTTTGACGAGCACTCCTAAGTTTGAAATCTTAAATCCTCCTAAATATATTGGTTAAGTATAGATCTAAACGCTTGCATCAGCCGACATGCATGATTTTAGCGTATCTCAGTGGGACTTGTCTATATACTAGAAAAGAACATATTCCATTGATAAAGTCCCATTAGACACGTATCCATAAGCATACTCAATTAGGAGAGCGAACAATAATGGACTTATTCGTATATACTTGAATGCATTAGAGACTCTATAAGCATAATTAGTCTTTTCAGGAGACCTTTACCCAAATAGTCCGCTAGATTCGTCGTTTAATTTTTATAGTTGATATACATAATTATAAACTAATGATATATGATTATATATATAATATATATAAATTATACATCAACCAATTATTTTTAATTTAAGTAGTAAATCTACAAGTTAGCCAAAAAGTTTTCCGACGATTTAATCCAGAAAATTAATTTGCCAGGTCTCTTAACGCATTGTGTCTTAAAAGAACAAAATAAAAAAAAACTGAGATATTCCTGCAGTCAACTAAAAATGATGTTGCTACTTTCATAAGAAATCAAAGTATACTGAATTGAATATATACTTCTATTTCTTCTTTCAAAAAATACTCCTTTGTTTTTTCGTCTCCCCTTTTGTTGCTATTAACAAATACTCCCACCATTTTAATATATATGACTCTCTTATTAGATAATTCCAAATAAATAATATATTTTTTATTTGAAAACAATTCGACTTTAAACTTTTATTTTACTCATTTTATCTTTAGAAGTTTTTATAGCCACATAAATGTTATGCTCCACAATGGTTTTACCCTTAAGGTTTTTAAGGCTACAAGTATTAAAATCTTTTTTTTCCTTAAACTCTGTGCTGAGTCAAACTATGTCATATAAATTAAACGGAGTGTAACGACCCGACCGGTCGTTTTGAGCTCTAGCACGTCGTTCGTCGGTTTTAGGCCTTGAGTAGCTTCATTTCATGTATCATAACTTGTGCGCGCGATCGAGGTGGAATTTCGGGAAGTTCAGAGTTGATTCGAATAGAAAATTCTAATTTCAGAAGCTTTAAGTTGGAAGAATTGACTAAGGTTTGACTTTTGAGTAAATGATCTCGAAATGGGGATTTGAAGGTTCAAATAGGTTCGTATGATGATTTCTGACTCGAGTGTATGTTCGGGTTGAGTATCGAATCGCCCGAGAGTATTTCGGCGCTTATCATAGAAAGTTGGCATTTTGAAAGTTTAAGAATTTCTTAAGTTTGTTTGAAGTGGACTTTGGTGTTATCGATGTCTGTTTGGGGTTCCGAGCCTTGGAATAGGTTTGTATCATGATTTATGACTTGTGCGCAAAGTTTAGCGTCATTCGGACGCATTCGTCGAAGTTTGAAGGCTTGAAAGTTTAAAGAAAGGTTTCGATCGCCGATTCGTAGTTTTGATGTCGTTTTATGTGATTTGAGGCCTCGAGCAGGTTCGTATCATGTTTTGGGACTTGTTCATGTGATTGGATGGGGTTCCGAGGGCCTCGGGTGTGTTTCGGGATAGTTTCAAAATATTTCTCCATGTTTTGCTGCTATTGTTGCTGGTTCTGGTGTTGTTCATGGCGAGTCCTAAGGGGTTATCGTGTTCGCAAAGAAGGACTTTTGGCTGCTGAGATTTTGTTCGCGTTCGCGACTGTTTTTATATGTTCGCAATGGGTTGGGGGGGCAAGGCTTCGCGTTCGCGATTGGATGTTCGCGTTCGCGATGAAGGAGCTGGCCTAGTGGCTGCTTTGGTCTTCGTATTGCGTTCCCTGTCTCGCGTTCGCGTAGAGCAGCCTGGTGAAGCACCGCATTTGTGAGACCAACTTCGCATTCGCGAAGAAGAGTTTTTTGGTCCTGAGTTTGTTGAGCTTCGCGAACGCGAGGTCGGTGCCGCGTTCGTGAAGAAGGTTCATCTGGGCAGTGTCCCTTTTTAATTCGGGAGTTGGCTCTCTTTTCTCTCATTTTCACTTGGGTGGCCGAATTTAGGGAGCTAGTTTGAGGGGGCTTTCATCAAGCAACACAAGGTAAGTGATTTCCCACTTGTTGTAAGCTAAATACATGAAATTGGACACGAAATTGGGAATAAATTATACATTTAAGTTCGTGGTGCTATGGGTAATGTTTATCTTTGAAAATTTTCGGAATCCGGGCACGTAGGCCCGAGGGTTGACTTTATCGACTTTTTGAGCGGAGTTGGAAATTGTTTAAATTGATTAATTATTGGTATTAGAGTATATTTTGATTGGTTTGCACATTGTTTGACTCTTTTTGGAATGATGGCCATCGGTTCGAGGTGTTAGAGAGACGTTCGAGCGGGTTATGGAGCTTCGGAGTGAGGTAAGTCTCCCGTCTAACCCTGCGAGGTGGGAAACTACCCCTAAGTTATGTATTTGTTATGTGCTACTTGTTGTGGGGCCTACATACGCACGAGGTGACGAGAGTCTGTACGTAGCTAGATTTCTATTGTGTTCGGGTAGACTTAGGTTCACGCCATGCTATAATTGTACTATTGGAGTTATCTTTGCTTATTTAATTCCTTTATCTTATGTTACGACTTGATACTAGACTTGCGTAAAGTGTTAGACTTGCTAATGTAGAGATTTGACGCGCTACTTGATTTAGCCGCGGAATAATTGTGCTTCCCTTACGAATATCTCCAGCGTTGTGCGTTTTCATCAAAAGGCTTCCTTAAAGTTCATAACTCACACGTTTATTCATGAATGGGGTCAAAGACTCGTTAAAGCTTCTTATTCTAATGGGATCGGGCCGTTCGCCTCGCCAGTATAATAGATGCATCTATGGTTCTTGTCGTTCGATCCTTTGCAATGCACACATTATGATGGGATCGGGCCGTTTGCCTCGGCAGTATAATAGATGTATCTATGGTTCGTGACATTCGATCCTCGGCACTGCGCACATTATGATGGGATCGGGTCGTACGCCTCGGCATTTCCATAAAATACTCCTATGGAATCGTGCATAATATTTGACAAGAAGCCAGTGTATCTGTGAGTTTTCCTGATTTGAACTGTGACGACCTATCTGGTGAGGTCCATTATATACATATACTCCGGTTGAGGAGGTAACTACCAACTGAGAGCTTGAGTTATTGAGAGGAGGATTGTACCACGTACTTATACTTGTTTATTTCGTTTATTTACTCAGCCTCACATCTGTTTACTTCCTACTGTATTTAATTTATTGGACCACTAGTAAGTGTCGATGTCGACCTCTCATCACCACTTCTCCGAGGTTAGGCTAGATACTTACTGGGTATGTGTTGATTTACGTACTCATGATGCACTTGTTGCACTTATTGTGCAGGTACATATATGTCTGGTGGTCTCTTGGGCGCAGAGAGGCAGCTATTGCAGGGACTTTACGGTGAGCTGCATTCTATATTACGATATGTAGCATACAGAGTCTCCATCAGTATTATTTATATTCTCCTGTCTAACTTGTATTCCAAACAGATGTTGTATTTTATTATATTTCCTAGTTGATGCTCATGTACTTCTGACACCGGATTTTGGGGGTTCCTACTGGATGTTTAGTATGGTAGTTCGCGTAGTTATTATCATTGCACCCTAGAATCTTTATTTTATACTATTTAATTAATGGGACTTATGATTTCAAGTAATAAAAAGGAGCAATTAAGTTGATCAATTACCGTTGGCTTGCCTGACGGCGGCATTAATGAATTTTGGGTCGTGAGACGGAGGGACTACTAAATAGCGTAAGTGGAAGTATAAAACTTTGGGCCTTGCAGACGAACAATAATTATGAAATCCTGTTGTCTTGGGCCTCTTTGATAACATATGAATCCAATTGTATATGGGCTATTTTACTGCAAGGGGCTTCGATACTATGTAAAAGAATTTGAATATTCAATTCAAAACATTACGAGTAGAGTAGCGAAAAAAACATTTAAACCTCTTTGAAAATTCTTATATAATCAACGAAAAACAAGTGTAGTGTTCTCTAACAAATTGTACTTATAGTAAATGAAAGGTCAATGGAATATTTAAGTTGCTTTTTACTAATTAACGTACAAACTAGGACATTGTATAGAGTAAAATATGTTCATATTAAATGCTTGCATAGTTAAACGACACGTGGAGCAGGAGACAGATGGAAAGCGAAACAGGTAGAAATCAAGCCCAGAGGCAGCAATCTTGGATGTCTCCAGAGGGAATGTTGCTCATAAAGACAAATAAATGCCTGCCACCCAGTAACATTCAATGGAGAATAGTCTACAGCATTAAATACATAGGCCATTATAGAGAATATGACATTCATAGCATGGCGTTACACATTCTTTAATGGCCCCCATAATTGTCATTTAAGAGGGGCTTGATCATAGGCCCTTGTTCCCTAGGTGCAACTATAAATAGTGAGTTCAACATCCATTGTAAGGACGTGAATTTTCTGATACGCTTGTTCTATATGCAGTTCAAATTTCAATAACATTTTATTATCTTGCTTATTAATATCGTTGTTACTGCCTCCGGAAGCTCTGCTCCCGGAATCAAGATTCCTGCTGTCTTATCTCGATTTCAATGCTAAGTCTTACATTCTTATTTAATTTATTTATCATTTTGGGTTTAAATCAATTCACTTGTCTATAAACCACGCATAATCAACTGTACTATTTTACGGGTAAACAGTTTGGCGCCCATCGTGGGACTTAAGCAGTTTTTTGATTTAGTTGATCCTTGCATCTATTACTAACCTGTTTGATTCTTTGTTCTTAGCAAAAATCATTAAAAAATATGGCACATAATGATGTCAACATCGCACATAATGTTGAGGCCCAAGAAAATCAGCCTCAACACGAAGACTCGATTAGTGATACCCGCAACGAGGGGGATGAGGCCACACCACTCCATGGCAGGAAATATCCACGACATGTTTGAGAGGCAACTCCTGATGATGCAGAAGATGAGCACGCCGCTGAAATAGTAAGAATCTTGAGAGAGCAACAAAAGGATATTATGGGTCATCTCTCACGACAAGATCAGGTCATGACGGAGTTGTGGCAGGCATTGTTGGGTGCTTCCAACAACGCGAATGGACGAGGTCCAGTTCCTCTCGGTGCTCCCACAAACCAAACAATGCAGAGGGTTGACAACAACACCCCGAGGGGCGAAGTCGACTTCAACATGGCCGGGGGGGATGATAGCGGATCTGGTAACAACAATGAGAATGATCCCTTTAAATCCGAACTCATACGTTTATTGAGGGAAATAAACGCCCGAATGGATCAAATTTCGGGTACACCACCAGTATTAAAAGGACCGGACTCAAAGAAATACACCCAGTTGCCATTCAAACCAAGCGCGGCACCAGAGTTTATCCCCAAGCGATTCAAGATGCCAGACGTGCCAAAATATGTTGAGACTTCGGATCTTCAAGAGCACATCACCACCTATACAACGGCGGTGAAGTGGAACGTTTTAGCTCCGCACGAGATAGAGTCAGTCTTATTGAAGAAATTCGGGGAGATCCTCACGAAAGGGGCCCTGACATGGTATTTGCTTTTACCCGGGCACTCAATAGATTTCTTCAAGATGCTCGTGGATTCTTTTATCAAGGCCCATGCTAGGGCTAGGAAGGCACAGGCTCGAAAGGCCGACACATTCAGGGTTGTACAAGGAGAGTCCGAGTTGCTGCGAAAGTTTGTGACCAGATTCTAGAAAGAAAAGATGTTGCTAGCGGCCGTACCGGACAAATGGGATGCTGAAGCATTTACTAAAGGGATGAATCCGAGAAGTTTCGACGCTTCCAGGAAATTGAAAGAAAGTATGCTCGAGTTCCAAGCAACAACATGGGCGGATGTTCACAATCGGTACGAGTCAGAGATAAGAATTGAGGATGACCAGCTCGGTTTTCCGGCATCAACCAAGGGTCGTGACCGGGAGAAGAATAAGGAGAAATCAAAGGATGATTTTGATACGGATCGACGGTCTTCTAGAGGATGATTTTTGCCCTATGAAAGGGCCGAAGAACGCGGCAGAGATTTCCGGTCAGCAGATAGATTCTCTACCGATAGAAGAGCTGATTGTGGCCAGAATTACTGATCATTGCAGGACAAGGAGATATCGGGTTCTCGATATTCTTATGCCCAAGCTATCAGAATTCAACTTCAACATCAGTGTAGTGGAACTAGTATCGGCTATTATGAACATTAAGGAAGCATGGTTCTCGAAGCCAGTGAGATCCGATCGTAGTTAGAGGGATCCTAATTTGTGGTGCGAATACCAGGGGAGCAATGACTATCAGACTGGGGACTATCGGCATTTGTGCGAGGAAGTGGCGACATTGCTGAAAAACGGCCATCTCAGAGAATTCTTAAGCGACCGGGCTAAAAACAACTACGGCCGAAACGGGATAACACGGAACCCTCGAAAGCAGGAGAAGATCCTCCTCATCTGGCGATCAACATGATTTTCAGGGGGAACGAGATTAATGGTGTGACATTTTCGACGGCGCAAAAGACAAAGGTATCAGTAACCCACAGTAAGAGACTCCGAGAAGTCGCTGAGGATGACATTAGTTTCACGGAGGAAGACGAAGATGGACTACTATAGCCGCACAATGATGCCCTGTAATTTCCCTTAATGCTTTGGATTTTAAAAGCGTGTTTTGGTGGAACCAGGGAGTTCAGCCAATATTATCCAATGGAGAGTGCTAGAACAATCCAAGCTAATCGGAAGCATTATTCCTGCCAGAAAGCTCCTCGCCGGGTTTAATTTGGCAAGTGTAACAACCCGAGGGGAAATACTGCTACCCATAAATGCCGATTGGGTAATGAAGATGACCCTTTTTGAAGTAGTAGATGGCGATATGGGCAACAATATCATTCTTGGAAGACCATGGATGCATAAGATGAAGGTTGTACCGTCAACATATCATCAATTTCTAAACTTTTAAGCAGATAAAAGGAGATCAACCGGCAGCAAGGGAGATGAATGTGATCTCAATTTCCAGTAGCAAAGGGAAGGAGCATGCAACATAGCAATTACAGGAACTGACGCCTGCTCCCGAGCGGGACGAAGTCAACCAGGGGGAGAAGTCATTGGAATCCTATCAGGTACCAAGATATTTTCAGGTATCAGAAGAAACGGACGCAACAAAATCCACAGCGGAAAAACTCGAGCAAGTCGCCTAGTTTGAAAAATTCTTGGAGAGGAAGTTACACTTGGGGACATAACTAAACCCGAGCTCAGGTCAGGACTCATAGAGTTTCTTAAATTTAATGTTGACTGTTTTGCGTGGTCGCACGCGGATATGACAGGTCTCGCAAGATATGATCGTGCAAACACTAAACCTGCATCCTAACATCCCTCAGGTAAGGTAGAAAAAGTGACCTATTACCGAGGTGAGAAACAAATTCGTTAAAGAAGAGGTAACTCATTTGCTTGATATCGGTTCAATCCGAGAGGTAAAGTATCCTAACTATCTAGCTAACGTAGTAGTAGTTCCAAAGAAGAATAATAAATTTTGCATGTGCATTGTCTATAAAGATCAAAATAAGGCATGCCCCAAGACTCATTCCCATTGCCAAACATTGATCAAATGATTGGTGTGAAAGCCGGGTACGAGTTAGTAAGTTTCCTCGATGCTTACTTCGGGTACAATCAAATCAAAATGAACTCGGACGATCAAGAAAAACTTCGTTCATAACGAACTTCGGCACATATTGCTATAATGTGATGCCTTTTGGGCTAAAAAACGCCGGAGCCACTTATCAGCGGCTCGTAAACAAAATGTTTATGAAGAAATTAGGGAAATAAAAGTTTACATAGATGATATATTGGTTAACTCTTTGAACACAGGTGATAATCTTAACACCTGTAAGAAACCTTTGACATCTTAAGGAAGCACAACATGAAGTTTAACCCCGAAAAGTGTGCATACGGAGTTAGCTCTGGTAAGTTCTTGGGGTTCCTGGTGTTGCAAAGAGGGATCAAAGTCAATCACGATAAAATTAAGGCTATCGAAGGCATCTCTAACCAACTGTCAAATGTGAAAGAGGTTCACAGGTTGACAGGAGGACTGGCTGCTTTAAGCAGATTCATTTCTCGATCTTTGGAAAAATGTCATCACTTCTTTTCACTTCTCAAAAAGAAGAATAACTTCGAATAGACTCCGGAATGCCAGTAGGCTCTGAAGAATTTGAAAAGGTATTTATCGAGCCCTCCATTACTATCAAAATCGGCAGTAGGCGAACAATTGCTAATCTGCTTAGCGGTCTCGGAGGTAGGGGTAAGTGCCGTTTTAGTCTATGAGGACGACGGTATACAATTTCCTATCTATTATGTTAGTAAAATTTTAACAGGAGCGGAAACTCGTTACCCACATCTCAAAAAGTTAGCCTTAGCTCTCCTAGTCGCTACTTGAAAGCTTAGGCCTTATTTCTAATGTCATCCGATAGCCGTGGTGACAACCTTTCCCCTGCATGGGTATTGGACTTCAAGGTCATTGAAATCAAATCTGATTCCCAATTGGTAGTGAATCACATCTGCAGGATCTTCGAAGCCAAAGAAGAACGTATGCAACAATATGTAATGAAGTCCAGCCTCTGCTCGCACGGTTAAGGGAATGATCAATTATACACATCCTGGGGGAAGAAAACGCGGAAGTAGACACACTAGCCAATCTGGGATCGTCCACGAAAATGAAGGGAATGGACTCCAGTACGGTCTTGCAGCTTATGCATTCGGTATTGGACGTAGATGGCTATTACGAAGTAAACGCGACCAATTTGGTCCGGAACTAGAGAAATGAGATCATTGACTATCTTGAACATAGAAAGCTACCTGAAGATCCCAAGGCATCTCAGGTGTTGCTCACTAAAGCAGCTCAATACAGCTTCAAGGGAGGTCAATTGTATAGAAGATCTTTCTAAGGCTCGTTGGCTCGATGTTTAGGAGCCTACAAAGCTAACTATGTCATAAGAGAAGTCCACGAAGGGATCTACGAAAATCACTCGGGCGCAGATTCCATGGTATTAAAGCTAATTAGGGCAGGACACTACTAGCTCCGGATGGAATAAGACGCGAAGGATTATGTTCATAAATGCGATAAGTGTCAACGCCATGCACTATTGCTACATCAACCGGTAGAGCTACTGCACTCGATTTTGTCGCCCTAGTCATTCACTAAATGGGGGATGGATATAGTCGGTCCGCTGCTGCCAGCTCCCAGTAAGGTAAGATTTCTTTTGATTTTGACTGACTACATTTCTAAGTGGGTTGAAGTAGGTCCTTACGAGAAAATCAGCGAGCGCGAAGTGGTAGATATCCTGTGGGAGAATATAATTTGCAGATTCAGGATACTGAAAGAGATAGCCTGCGACAACGTGCCACAATTTATAGGCACAAAGGTCACAAAATTCCTTGGATACCTGAAAATTAAAAGAATCACATCATCACCTTATAAATCGAGTGCAGACGGTCAAGCAGAATTGATAAACAAGGGGATTATCCAAAATCTCAAAAGAGATTGGAAGCAGCCAAAGGCAAATGGTCCAAAGAGCTACCAAGAGTATTGTAGGCGTATCGAACAACGGCCAAATCAAGTACAGGGGAGACTCCCTTCTCTCTTATACGGAGCAGAAGCCTTGATCTTGGTGGAAGTAGGAGAACCTACCCTGAGATACTTTCGGCCGGATGAAGAAACAAATAACGAAGCGTTATTGGTCAGATTGGAGCTGCTCGACGAACGAAGAGACTTGGTGCATATACAGATGGTGGCCCAAAAGCAGAGAATGGAAAGATATTATAATCGAAGGGCCAACCTCCGTTATTTCAAAGTAGGAGGCTTGATTTTAAGAAAAGTAACTCAAAATACCAGGAGCTCAACGCAGGAAAGCTAGGTCGTAGGAAGGACCCTACCAGGTTTCAACTGTCATCGGAAAGGGTCATACGAGTTGGAAAATCAAGACGGAGGAAAATTTCCGAGCAACTGGAATGTGGAACACCTTAAAAGATACGATGAATATTGCATGTACTGAGAGTATGTGCTTCACTCTTTTTCCCTTTGTCCAGATTTTGTCCCAATTAGGTTTTTCTAGCAAGGTTTTTAATGAGGAAACAACGAAAAGCATACTAAGAAGGAAACATCGTAAGTAGAAGTAAGACCTTTAAACAACAAGGCATAGAAGTGGAGAACTGCTACGGGACGGTTAGATAATCTTTCGCTTGGTAGTAAAGTTCCTACCGGGAAGTAAAGTTTGCTATCGGGCCAAAGTTTACTCGATCGTTCACGAGTGCAAGCCTTTAGGGGGTGCTTAGATAGTCTTTGGCTCTATAGAAAAGTTCCTAAGTGAAGCTTGCTATCAAACCAAAGATTATCCAACCATTCACTAGTGGAATCTTCAAAGGATCAAGACTTCCAGTATTCAAATTCGCATCCTTCACATTTGAACACTAGGGGGAATGATATGAGAATACGGAAACATGACTGCCACATTGACCGAAACTACGAAATTCGGGAACAAAGTTGTATCATTGGGACCAGGAATAGCGTCGCTAGCCCCAAAGAAACAAGTTGTACAAATTAGCCACAAGTAATGGCAATTTTCTTTTAGCACAACAAATTCTTATGTACTTTTGAAAATGGAAGGAATAAAGTAAACACCTTTTATTTTTATCTTGTTTCTTGTCCGAACAATAAATTAATATTATCATTTAAAAGTTAAACAAACATTTCAAATGCTAGCGTCAGAATGAACAAAATACATCCTCTTCAAGAGCACCGTAAACATAAAAGGTCCCTCTCTTATGAAACCCTCATAGTAAAGGGATGATTCCGAAAAAACTTATGCCCGAAATCCAAATGCTATCGGGGAAAAATGCACCCGAAGCCTTGAATAATTCGACGCAAAGAGAAAAACTTGTGCAATACTTAAACAAAAAAGTAGTTTTATATAATAACGTGAAAAGCAGCACGATTACAAGAGTATGAAGTAAAAAACTAAAAGGATAAAAAGCAAAAAGCTAAACTACTCCATCCCTAGAATCCGGGGGAAGAGAAGCATTTGCCCCCCCCCCCCCAAGGAGAAGTAGATGGTCTGCCCCCGGCCCAAGGTCTTGACCTTCATCATCGTCCCCTTCAAGTTCTACTTCATCTCCCGAGAACTCAGAAATGAATCAAGAGGAATCAGTCGCATCAGGTTGGACCAGAAGGCCCCTTCGGGGAGTTGACTCCACCTCACGGTCCTTGGCAATCTCGGCATTAAAATCAATAAGGCCCGCTTTGGCCTCTTCCAAGGTTTTTCTCCTTATGCTATACATAGATTATGTTTTTCACCAATGAAGGAAGTCGTTCGGCACTGAAGCTCTTCCTTAAGCTGGTCAACCTCGGTCAAAAGGTTATTCCTTTCAGACCTAATGGCTTGAAGGCTGACGTCGAGGTCACGGATGGTGGAGTTGTAAAATTTATTATGTTTCATGACCTTCCTACACTTCTCCTCATTCCGAGCATACTTCTCCTCAGCAGTAACAACTTTTTCAGCTTTGGAGTTCAAGGCTGCCCCAAATTATTCAGTCTTTCAGTAGAGGCAGCCTCGCGATCGACAACAGCAAGAATGACATTTTGGACCTCAACCTACTTTGCCTTATCTTCTTCAAAATGTATTGGCCTCTTGGCTGAGGGTCACTACCTCTTGCTCGCTTTCCTGCAACAGAACCTCTAACTCAACAGCCTTAGTAGCTTGTATTTCCAGTTCTAGGAGGCGAACAACAATTTGATCTCGCTCAACCAACAATTGATCCCGCTCGGAGGTGAGTTTCTCTTTGTCAAGGATCAACCTCTGAAGACCCTCGGAAGCAAGGAAGTTAGCCTGCTAAATAGAAGTACAAATTAAAAATCTTACCATAACAAAGATAGAAGGAACAGCAGAGGGAACAAAGATCGTACCGCCGCTACGTTGTGCATGGTATTTTTCACCATACTCTCTCCCGAGAGAGAGTATATTTTAATCCTATCCTTTTCTGAAGCTAGAGGCTTCAGATAATTAGCAAGTTTCACTGGCCAGGACAGCATATGGCATCCGGTAAAAACCAAAAGGAAACACCCCTCCTCCTCTAGGGATCTTGGGAAAGGGCTGAATAGTTATGTCCCAAATTCCTATGAAGTGGGGACTGGGGAAGAGGGATATCCTCCTCTCGGACGGTTGCGGTTGGTGGAGATGATGTAGCAGTTGCTGGTGGCGAAGGCAAGGTTAGCAAAGAAGGAGATGAAGCTGATGGCGTTGTAGGTTAAGAAGTAGTTGCGGCAAAAGTAGTGCTAGTTATTGGTTGCTCATCAATTGAAGACGAAAGAGACCGGGTACCCACCTCACAGTACCATGAACAACGACTAGGACTTGGAAGCGAGAGTTGGCATCTTACACTATACCACATTCCCCCCATAGCGCCTGGACGTCGTCCTCGATTAGTGTAACTAGCTCAACAGATTGACCATTCTGTTGAGCTGATGAAGGTCGTCGTCTTCTATGTAGAGAAGCCCCCTCATTACTGGCTCTTCAATCATCACCGATCACCACAGTATCTGCAGCTAGCTCGGGAGCGGCGCTCTTCGCCTTTTTATTTTTTTCCTCATTCGTGGAGGAACGTCGCCTTTTTGGTTGCTTGTTCTCCGGCCAGGGACTCCGAGAAGAAGCACTTGCACCAGAAGCAGGCACGATGACACCAGTTCGGGTGAGAAGCCTCCTGCAATAACCTCGTCGTGTCACCGGGATAAGCCAAAACGTACTCCTCGGGGATGGTACAGAGCGCTGCAGAAGACCTGAATTCAACAAGAAAGAAAGTTAATTAGTGTACCTTATACGTAAGGTAAAAACAAGATAAGTTCAACATACCATAAGTTTTGGCCTTCCACCAGTATTTAAGGGCCAATTCTTTCCACCGGCGAGTTTCAGGCATAGTGACGACCAAAATCTTCTGGATCCACTGGTCCAAGCCTTCAACCCTTGGTGGTGTCCACCTGAGTTGCTGAAAAAATGAAAAAAGAGGATTAGTAGTAGCATGGGACAACTTTTAACTAGAAGAAAGGACAGACGTTGGACTTACGTGTACGATTCCATGATTCATGAAAGGATGGAGTTGTGGCCGGGATGATGTCTCTGGTGGCAACTTCAATGAACCGCCCCATCTATCCACGGTCGTTGTCATCATCCATGCTAGTTAGAAGAGCATCGTGACCACGTTTGTTGAAGTTTATCATTCCCTCACGGAAGATCTTAGGGGAATAAAGGTTCATCAGTCGAGCCAGGAAGAGCTCCTCTCCCGTCTCTTCGTATAAATGACAAAGACAGACGGCCGTCCGCCATACAGAAGAGCTTACCTGTGCCAAGCATACTTGGTAACGGAAGCAAAACTCCAAGATAACGGATTCAAGCCCTCCGCTCAATAAGAACGGGCCCAAAGTGAAGGGGTACGTGTAAACATACATAAAACCCTTCTTGGAGAAGGTTACCTGCTCCACGAGATCAGGAGCGATGATATTCAAATTTTGACAACCATAATCTTCCTTCATAGAAGGGATACTAGAAGGATGGATGGAAGAAGGATATACACCAACAGCCCATGTGCGGGGGTTAGCAGAAGGGAACTTCTCTTTGAAGTCCTTAGTTGTAGTAAGCTTTCTAGGGATAATGGTGTTCACCGTAGGAGAAGCAGCCTCGTCAATGTTCTCTTTGTTCTTTGAAGAACTGGAGTTTTTGGAAGAGGAAGCCATAGTTATCAGAAGGAAATAAGGGTTTTTGTCTAAAGAAGAAAATAAAAGGAAGTTGAAAACAAGTGTGAGTTGAGTAAATAAAGTTTGAGAGAGTTTTTAAAATTATGAAGTGTAAAAGAAGAATGTTGAAGCTTATAAATAAAGGAATAGGCAGCTAAAATCGTGCCATGGTTACCTCGAGAACCCGCGAAAGTGTTGCTTAATCATGGGATGACGCGTGTTCGGGGCATTAAATGCGTAGAGACGTACGTCTAATCAAGCATTAGAAACTTTTCACAAGGGGTGAGAGAATTTCCCGCCAAGAAAGGTATTGGTATCTTCACCAACTTCCTGGTGACACAACGATGTGCCACCGGAGAGCAGGGGGACTATCTGTATAGGATAAAATATATTCATATTAAATGCTTGCATAGTTAAATGACATGTGGAGCCGAAACAGATGGAAAGCAAGATAGGTGGAAATCAAGCCCGGAGGCAGCTGTAACGACCCAAAATTCATATTAGGTCGTGATCGCGCCTACATCGCCGTCAGGCAAGCCAACTGTGATTTATCCATTTAATTACTCATTTTATTACTTTCGAAATCATAGTTTTTACTAAGGGAGAAGATTTACACTCCTAAATCCACGAGGACGTACAACATATGTAGTTTATAAAAGAATTGAAAGGCGTTAATGATGTACGAAACCATAAGCATCAACTAGTATAACCCCAAGATCCGGTATCACAAGTGCATGAGCATTTTCTATAGAGTACAATAACAATACAATATCTGTCCAGAATGTAAATAAGATAGGATAAAGTAAATAGTACGATGAAGACTCAGTGGACTATGATGCGTAGCCTGGAATGCAGCTCACTTATAGTCTCCTCAACAGGTGCGCCCACGCGCCAAGATGATCGCCAAATGAACCTGTCAGATCCTGCACATTTAGTGCAGAAGTGCAGCATGAGTATGTAAATCAACGCGTACCCAGTACGTATCTAGCCTAACCTCGAAGAAGTAGTGACAAGGGGTCGACATCGACACTTACTAGAGGTCCAATAAAATAATATAATAATTCATAACAGACATGAAGTGCACAGCAATTATGGGGTAAATCTGTAAATTATATAATCTTCTAAATATTTCTTTTAGAGTATGAATTTCTCGATCTTGTGTTCTACCTTAACAGCTGAGAAAATGCCAAGTGCCAATATCAAATAAATAAGGAATACCATATAAAATGTCGGGCATCAGCGAAAAGATTATCTCGTAAATATTCAGATTACTAGAGATATAACGCACGATTCTGCCAAGGTCGTTCGCGATCCAGAATAATGTCTACACTGTCGAGGGTCGAGCGGCATGAAATAGATGCATCTACTATACTGTCGAGGCGTTCGGTCCACTCCACAAGAAATGAAGGAAGTTATCGAATCACGAGACACGTGCTTACAATACAGTACATGGGTGCAAAAACGAATATAAACTTTATCGTTTCTCAAATAACTAGCTAATAACTCAAGGTGATAATGCCCGACCTAGTATACATATATTTATTTCTAAATCAATTTCATTTATAAGTTCAAGTAATCAAGCCAGCAGAATGAGTGCAAATAATTCAAATATTACATGATAAGGTCCTAAGTCTACCCGGACAAAAACATGCTTTAGCTACGTACGAACTCTCGTCACCTCGTGCGTACGTAATATCTACAACTAGTATCACATAGCAATTACATCACCTAGGGGGGAAGTTTCCCCTTAGAAGTTAGAAAGGAGACTTACCTCGCACCGGAGTTCCATAACCGGCTCAAACGCCACTCTAACACTCAACTCCAAGCCAAATGTTCCAAAACTAGTCAAACTACGTACAAATCAATCAAAATATACTCCCATGCTTACAATTTAACAATTTATAACAATTCTCAACTCTGCTCGAAAAGTCGATAAAGTCAACCCTTGGGCTCACGTGCCCGGATTCCAAGAAATTTCAAAAATAAACTTTACCCATAATTTTACGAACTCAAATATTCCAAGTCCAATTTCGTGGTAAAATTCCAAAAATAACAATTTCTAGGTATTCTCTTAAAATCTCAAAATTTCTACAAATTTTCATGTTTAAATCCTTGTGTAATCCATGTAATTAGCTAAAAATGTGTGGGAATTACTTACCTTGCAATAGATGATGAAAAGCTCCTCTTGAAGCTCTCCAAAATATCCCAAACCAAGAGAGAAATTAGTGAAATGAGCAAAATCCCCGACTTAAAACAATCTGCCCAGGCCCCGTCCTTCATCGCGTTCGCGAAGGCCTGTCCATGCACAGCATCGTGTTCGCGTTTGCGTTCAAGCTCTCACGTTCGTGATATCTAATTGCCACTAGCCTGGAACTCCTCCTTCGCGTTCGTGTATGTCCTTCCGCGTTCGCGAAGGGAAAACTACCAACCAAACAACTCACCGCCTTCGCGACTACCCTGTCGCGTTCGCGTCGAATAAGGTCCCCCTTGACCCCCAGCTCTCCTTCGCGTTCGCGAACCCTCCTTCGCATTCGCGAAGAACAAAAAGGCAGCCACCATTTTTCCTTCTTCGCGAATGCGGGACTCCCTTCGCGTTCGCGAAGAACAAAACCAGAACTAGCAACAGCAACAGCAAAACTGGGAGAAATGACCCGAAACCATCCTGAAACACACCTGAGGCCCCCGGGACCCCGTCCAATCACACCAACAAGTTCTATAATATAACAAGAACCTGCTCGATGCCTCAAATCATACCAAACAACATCAAAACTATGAATCGATGATCAAAATCCTTCCTTAAACTTTAAAACTTTAAAACTTCAATGAACGCGTCCGAACCATATCAAAACATTCAAGAATGATGCCAAACTTTGCACACAAGTCATAAATCACAATATGAACCTATTCTAAGGCTCGGAATCCCAAACGGACATCGATAGCACCAATATTCATTTCAAATCAAACTTAAGAACTTCTTAAACTTCCAAAATGCCCACTTTCCCTAATAGGCGCCGAAATGCTCCAGGACCACCCGATACTCAACCTGAACATACGCCCAAGACAGAAATCATCATACGAACCTATTGGAACCTTCAAATCCCGATTCCGAAGTTGTTTACATAAAATTCAAACCTTGGTCAATTTTTCCAACTTACAACTTCCGAAATTAGAATTTCTTTCCGAATCAACTCCGAACTTCTCGAAATTCAGTTCCGACCACACGTACAAATCATAATACCTGAAGTGAAGCTACTCAAGGCCTCAAACCGCTGAACGACGCGCTAGAGATCAAAATTACCAGTCAGGTTATTACATTCTCCCCCACTTAAACATACGTTCATCCTCGAACGAGCTAGAGACTGCTCCGGAGTTGTCCAAAATCACTGTTTAACACCTCGTGCACCTACCCGTGCCACAACAACCCAGTTGAGCACATTAGCTCAAGTCAGACTGAAGATCCTCCTTATAATCTTAGCTAACAAGCTTTAGAACCAAATTCCAACTTCCGAATTTCCTTACAAGACCTAATTCTAACACACGAACACCGCATCAATCACCACACACTGTACCAAAACATGATCATGCACCTATGTTGAAATCACACCCTGCACCACATAAGTCGGTTGCCCATAATAACATCATCCGAACACAATATGGAATTCACGTCCTGACGCATATAAGTCCCGTTCCAACTCTCGAAATACTGCCACGACGGCAGAGATGTGTAGAAACTAATAACCATATGCCGAATCAACAAATCATGGAGTCTCTCTTCCTAACAAGAACCATTACCTCATTCTGAACTGAATAACAATATTTTCTCCTTAATATACCCTACATAACTCCGATTGCACTGATCCCGGGTCCAATAACCTCGTCTCACCCAGTACAAGCTGCTCAGGCAATAAGCCATCTCAGACACTGCCAAAAATCTCATATGACGCCCACAATGCGTCAACAAGCTACAAACTCGAATGTGATACATAAGGAAAATCGAACTCTGGAAAAGGACTACCCAGCCCGCGTAACGAATAGAACGGCCGAATAAATGCTGTGAATCTACCTCAGGGATGAAAAACAAGGCACACAAAATAAGTGTAAGGAACTATGCTCAATATCTCGTTGTTGTGACGTGCAACCCGATCCAACATGACACTGTTGCGGCATACAACCTGATCCACACAACATGCCCGTGGCGGCGTGCCACCTGATCCAAACAATATACCCATGGCCGCATGCCATCCGATCCGCACATAAATATCAAGAAGAAAACGCACATAAAGCCTTACGCTTATACTTATGAAATGCCCAAATATCGACCAAAAGCACGCCAAGTGCATAATACAAATCCTGGGGAGACGGATAGCGTCATACGCTGCGAAACCCAAGCACGACTAAGGTGCGATAATGACCTACATCTCGAGAGCCATCCTGCTCATATAACACCACAAGCTACACGGGACCTCAACACATGTGCGAATAATTAAGTCGTGTCACAACCCACATGGCACAATAGAGATTACACAGAATAGATGACGACCAGAATAACATCCAATGCCCGATGACTCCTCTTTAAGCAATGCTATGACAAATGAACATATCCAATCTGACGTAGAGCACACATTCACATTAGACCAACCAACGGACCTCAAACCGATTCTGATTATACCATAATGGGCCAATAACCTCCTAAGGATCCACAATGGCCTTATTCACGACACATAAGCATGATCGTCAAATCTGGAACAAACTTACACAGTCCACCACCCAAGGAATAGAACGCCTCCCCGGCATAAGCTCTCACATTGGTGATTGTACCAGAATCTCCATCATTGGTTTCAATCCTTAACAATAAAGTGACTAACATGTCACACTTATACAAATTCCCCGTGGGACACGCTCTCACGACCTTCCGCAGCAAGTAGCAAACTCTGCACCTCTATACCACCCACCGTACTAATTCTGTAAAGCAAATCAAGAATCCGCAAATCAATACACAAAGCCTCTTACACAGGATATCGTTCTCAGGTGACACTAAAGAAAATGCCAGCTTACCCTGAACATCTGGATTCTTCCCTGCTCATCCGAGCTTGTGTTCCTGTCAACACCAAACCACAACCTTGATCCTCCACTTTCAATTCCCATGCCGCTCACTGCACCTATCATGTCGCTATGCGAGAGTACCGGAATTCATCATAACCCCTAAACTACTAGTAGAATAAATGCTTCGTTGGCTAGAACCCTTTCACTTAGCTCATTTCAGAAGAACCATTGCAACACGCAACTGAATGTCCATAACCGTAGAAAATACAAGCCTCGGATCGTGGTTTAAACTGCCATAACTCTTCCGGGATCTATTTACACATGATAAGGCCATTAGAATGAAATACCTCCCAAATCAATCAAATTATGGTGGTTGTCAAGCCCGCACGTACAACGACCAACCATATGTATAACTCAACATGCGGAAGGAACTGATTACTACCAGAATCATGCTGATTCAAACCATTACAAAATCCTTTGGCACTATACTTTTCTTGAACCCACTAGAACCGTTGTTGAGAGTCACCCACTCTGAGCTGATCCCGAATATAACCAAACTATAATGCTCTGTTAGCACATGAACACTCTCTCAAAGAAGCGACCGGATGAATTATTTTACTTGTACATTACTTCCACAAGAAGCATAAACTCTGAGTCTTCCCAAAACCTACACATGAATCGATAAGGCAAAATATAGCACACATTCATCAAGTTCTTTGCTTGAATTACCCCTGATGTTTTCTTTTCTTAGTTTTAAATAATCCACCAATGCATCAATAACCAGAAACCCCACAAGCAGACAACCACACGATCCAGTCGTAGACTGTGGGCTCCCCCACTTAGCTTTAAGCTACCATCACATAAATGTAGAACCCACAAAGATTCTCCTTCTCAATTACCATGATCTCGCACCGCCAACCCGCCAAATTCTCACAATCCAATGTTAAACTTTGCATAAAACCTTCTGAATCATCAGCCACAATCGCACATTCGACCTCCTAACAGTCACACAATCTTCTTCAAGCGATCCAAACCCGCATCCCAGTACATGCCTCCCACTGTGTAGAAAGCAGAACTCTTCAAAGAACTTCGTCAAGAATCACGCAACAGCTAACTTGCTCACAGAAGATAGCCCACCTGTGGAATTCCATTTTGACATCTCCCAACGACGCTACACTAGATACAACTTACCACGAAATCAGTAAATTCTCCTGAGCCCATGCTCGTCCACCGGCTGTACAAGTCTGTCCATTCCCCTTTGACACCAACTGAAGGTCCGACAATACACTCCAAACTCAAAGTCATGTTGCATCCGAAACGATAATCACGTTTTCACATCCCTCTTCATTTCAAGCAAACTCCTCTCTGCCATATTCAATCTTCCTCAGTACAGTAGTCGCTATCCCAAATGAAATCCGTAGACCAAGTCACTTTCCACCATGATTCTCAAATCGCCCTAAACTTTCTCAAGGCATGTGGTTATCCTGCCACAGGATTCATATGTTACTCTGCCACTCCCACTTCGGTTAAACCACCTCCTTTAGGCAACTTCTCGACCTATGCTCTTCATACTTGACTTGCTAGTAATTTGACCACCGCAAGACAACTCTCGCCATGTCCTTCTTCATCCTTTGCGGCCCAAATGTTGCCTCAAATAAAAATCCTTCTCTGTAGCACCTGAACTAATAAATTGCTACCAACTCTAAACCTCCTCAAAGATCATCTTTCTTGAGCCATCAGCTTTCGAATACCGGTTCGATTCTGAAATCGCTACATACCGCCATCTCTGACAATCGCTTCTTAGATGTTATCTCACCATACCCTGTCCCGAAGTCAAATCAAAGAAGACCATAACACCGGCGAACCTTAATGCATTCAAACAAGGACGACGACACCACATCACAAATGAGAATTCCACCACGCTTGAAATTATCAAGTCTAGTTACTTCATCAACCAAGGCCTAAACATCCATAGTCCGATTGCCTTTCTTCCGCTAGAATTTAAATGTTGAACCTCTAAACCATGAACTGAGAAATCCTCTTTACGAGTCATTCACTGTCGTGATCTATAAATAAGCACCCTATCATTATACCAACACGGTGCGATAACTCATGAGCATCATAGCAGCCTGTGCATAGCCTCGAAACCATAGGAAATACAGATATTGAGCTGAAACGATAGAACATCCTTCCGCAAGGCGACGATAATAGCCCGCCCGAACATGCAGGGAAAAATATCCTGCACCACGTCTGCAGTACTACCACAACTCCTCGACGCCCAATTGATAACAAGTGCTTCACGTCGCCTAAGATTGAGTAGGAAGGAAATAAAGGCATAAGCCTCAAAGGAATCAAACCACACGATGAGGAATCAAGAAGCGAAATGCTCCTAATAGCTCTGTAGCCTCTCGAAAATACGTACAAACGTCTCTATACCGATCCGTCAGACTCTACTAGACTTGCTCATGACTCGTGAGACCTAAGTGAACCTAACGCTCTGATACCAAGCTGTCATGACCCAAAATTACTATAGGTCGCGATGGCGCCTAAAGCCGCCGTCAAGCAAGCTAACTGTGATTTAACCATTTAATTACTCATTTTATTACTTTCGAAATCATAGTTTTTAATAAGGGAGGAGATTTACACTCCTAAATCCACGGGGACGTACAACATATGTAGTTTATAAAAGAATTGAAAGGCGTTAATAATGTACGAAACCATAAGCATCAACTAGTATAATCCCAAGACCCGGTGTCACACGCGCATGCGCATTTTCTAAAGAGTACAATAATAATACAACATCTGTCCAGAATGTAAATAAGACAGGATAAAGTAAATAGTGCGATGGAGATTCAGTGGATTGCGATGCGTAGCCTGGAATGCAGCTCACATAAAGTCCCCAACAAGTGCGCCCACGCGCCAAGATGATCGCCAAATGAACCTGTCAAATCCTGCACATTTAGTGCAGAAGTGCAGCATGAGTACGTAAATCAACGCGTACCCAGTAAGTATCTAGCCTAACCCCAGAGAAGTAGTGACGAGGGGTCGACATCGACACTTACTAGATGTTCAATAAAATAATATAATAATTCATAACAAATATGAAGTGCACAGCGATAGTGGGGTAAATCTGTAAATTACATAATCTTTCAAATATTTCTGCTAGTGTGTGAATTTCTCGATCTTGTGTTCTACCTTAACAGCTCAGAAAATGCCAAGTGCCAATATCAAGTAAATAATAAATACCATATAAAATGCCAGGCATCAGTGGAAAGATTATCTCGTAAATATTCGGACTAATAGCGATATAACGCACGATTCTGCCAAGGTCATTCACGATCCAAAATAATGTGTATACTGCCGATGGTCGAGCGACGCGAATCATAGATGCATCTATTATACTGTCGAGGCGTTCGGCCCGCTCCACAAGAAAGAAAGGAAGTTATCGAATCACGAGACACGTGCTTACAATAGAGTACATGAGTGCAAAAATAAATATAAACTTTACCGTTTCTCAAGTAACTAGCCAACAACTCAAGGTGATAAGGCCCGCCTAGTATACATATATTTATTTCTAAATTAATTTCATTTATACGTTCAAGTAATTAAGCCAGCAGAATGAGTGCAAATAATTCAAATATTACAATGATAAGGTCCTAAGTCTACTCGGACAAAAATATGCTTTAGCTACGTATGAACTCTCGTCACCTCGTGCGTACGTAGCACCCACAACTAGTATCACATAGCAATTACATCACATAGGAGGGTAGTTTCCCTTCACAAGGTTAGACAGGAGACTTACCTCGCTCCAAAGTTCCATAACCGGCTCCAATGCCACCCTAACACTCAACTCCAAGCCAAACGTTCCGAAACTAGTCAAACAACATGCAAATATCAAAATATACTCACATGCTTACAATTTAATAATTTATAACAATTCCCAACTCCGCTCGAAAAGTCGATAAAGTCAACCAACGGGCCCACGTGCCCGGATTCCGAAAATTTTCGAAGATAAACTTTATCCATAACATTACGAACTCAAATATATAATTTATTTCAAATTTTATGTCTAATTTCTAGGTTTTCTCTTAAAATCTCAAAATTTCTACAAATTTTCATGTTTAAATCCTTATATAATCCATGTAATTAGCTAACAATATGCGGGAATTACTTACCTTGTAATAGAGGATGAAAACCTCCTCCTGAAGCTCTCCAAAATTGCGCAAACCAAGAGAGAAATGAGTGAAATGAGCAAAATCCCCGATTTAAAACAATCTGTCCAGGCCCGTCCTTCATCGCGTTCGCATGACCAAGGTTGTGTTCGCGAAGGCCTGTCCATACACAGCATCGCGTTCGCGTTCAAGCTCTCGCGTTCGCGATAGCCAACTGCCCCCAGCCCGGAACTCCTCCTTCGTGTTCGCGTATGTCCTTCCGCGTTGACGAAGGGAAAACTGCCAACCCAACAACTCACCGCGTTTGCGACTACCTTGTCGCGCTCGTGTAGGGTAAGGTCCCCCCCTGACCCCCAGCCCTCCTTCGCGTTTGCGAAGTACAAAAAGTAGCCACAAGTTTTAGTTCTTCGCGAACACAGAACTCCGTTCGCATTCACGAAGAACAAAACAAAAACCAGCAACAATAGCAGCAAAATAGGAAGAAATGACCCAAAACCATCCCGAAACACACCTGAGGCCCCCGGGACCCCGTCCAATCACACCAACAAGTTCCATAACATAACACGGACCTGCTCGAGGCCTAAAATCATACCAAACAAAATCAAAACAATCAATTGACGATCAAAATCCTTCCTTAAACTTTAAGACTTTCAAACTTCGATGAACGCATCCGAACCATATCAAAACATTCCAGAATGATGCCAAACTTTGCGCACAAGTCATAAATCACAATACGAACCTATTCTAAGGCTCGGAATCCCAAACAGACATCGATAGCACCAAAATTCATTTCAAATCAAACTTAAGAACTTCTTAAACTTCCAAAATGCCAACCTTCCATAATAGGCGCTGAAATGCTCCTGGACCACCCGATACTCAACCCGAACATACGCCTAAGTCCGAAATCTTCATATGAACCTATTAAAACCTTAAAATCCCGATTCCGAAGTCGTTTACCCAAAAATCAAACCTTAGTCAATTTTTTCAACTTACAGCTTCCGAAATTAGAATTTTCTTTTCAAATCAACTCCGAACTTCCCGAAATTCAATTCCGACCATACGTACAAGTCATAATACCTGAAGTGAAGCTACTCAAGGCCTCAAACCGCTGTACGATGCGCTAGAGCTCAAAACGACCGATCGGGTCGTTACAGCAGCAATCTCGGATGTACCCGAAGGGAATGTTGCTCATAAAGACAAATAAATGCCTGACACCCGATAATATTCAATGGAGAATATTCTACACCATCAAATACATAGGACGTTACAAAGAATATGGCATTCATAGCTTGTCGTTACACATTCTAAAATGCTCCCATAATTGTCATTTAAGAGGGGCTTGATCCTAGGTCCTTGTTCCCTAGGTACAAATATAAATAGTTAGTTCAACAGCCATTGTAAGGACGCGAATTTTCTGATATACTTGTGGTATATACTGTTCAAAGCTCAATAACATTTTATTTTCTTACTTATTAATATCGTTGTTACTGCCTCTGAAAGCTCTGCTCCTGGAACCAAAATTTTTGTTGTCTTATCTCGATTTCGACGCTAAGTCTTGCATTCTTATTTAATTTATTTATCATTTTGGGATCAATCGATTGTTTTTCTATAAACCACGTATAAATTTAATTATCCCGTTTTGCTGGTAAACAGACATTATTTTAGTTCAATAATTAAAAGAACTATATTTGATGTAACAGAAGATAATTGTTCCTCTTATAAAGAAAATTATACTTCCAACTTCGTTCTCGCTTTTACTGCATTATTAATGATTTCAAAGTTAAGGTTCAACTACCAACTTGTTAACAAAATGTTAAGCAAAAAGCAGTAATTTCCAGAATTGCCTAATATATACTTGATATTTTTCTACAAGGTTATTACATTTTTTACACATTTTGTGTTTGTCACGTAGAAAAGAAAATGAAACTAAACGTTTAACATATTATTCTTGAATATATTGGTTGTTGAAATAGGAGGATTATTTAAATATATTTTTGCATCAGCCGACATGCATGATTTTAGCAAATCATTGTGGGGATTTGATTGTGTATTAGATAAAGATGGAGTTGCATTATTAAGGATTTAAGTCCCATTAGAGACCACATGCATAATTATTAACAATATTTAAAATAATGTGTGTGTGTATATATATATATATATATATATATATATATATATATATATCTCCTTCATTTTTTCTGTTTAACTCATACTTCTTTTTTCAAATGATTAATGCAAAAGGCATATCTCAAAGGATTGTCGAAACAAAAATATGCCCTTTGGTAGACAAATAATTTGCGTATTGCGTATGAATGCGGCCCCAAATAAGTTTAAGGTTATGACTAGGAGGCTTTAATTTTTTCTTAAAGCTTATATCAAATATCAATTAATCAATTAATACCCATCAATTAACCAGACAGGTTATATCAGATATTAAAAAAGCAAAAAGAAGAGACTTTTGTATCGATTAATATATTTGTTATTACGTCTTAATGTACTATGAATTAATCTATTAGCACTAGATATGTATCTGGTTGTAGCATTTTCTAAAAAGTATTCATCAGAAGATCTCTCCACTAGATCTTGTCTTCAACTACATATATAACTTGAGAGCGATTGAAAATCTATGCTATATTACCGACACTGATATTGTTCGGCATGCATATTAGACATATGTCTGGCTCGAGTTTAAGTTATATATATCGTCAATCTAAAAAAAAATTTATACTTTCAAGTCATTAAAGATTATCTATAAGTAAATCTCTTTAAAGCATGGGAATTGTAATCTTGAAAACAAGATAGGCCAAATGATGCAATAAATAAGAATAATCTAATAGCATAAAAAATTCTTAAACTGGCAATATATATAACTTAAACTCAAATCGGAAATAGTAGAAAAATAATTTAGATCAGAAGGTAAATTGGGATATTTACACAAATATTCGGCGACATATACCATTTTTGCGTAATTTCAGCAACTTTTAGGTCTTAGCTACTATAAGCTATATATGGGTTGTGATAATATGAGCTTTCCACCAAAAATTATCCTATAAAACATCACCAAAAACAATGGATAATTAAACTAAGATAGTGAAAAAAAATCTAAGTTATTTCTTTACATCTACATAGTGAACAGAATTATATGTATTTGTGCTAGTGAAAAATAGCATGTACCTGATAAAGTAATCGAGGTTTTCACGTCTAACTTGGACACCACTGCTTTAGCAAAAGAAGAAGATAGTCAACTTGGTATTTGACTATCTGTCTTAATTCTTACTACTTAGAAATTATTTAATCAAGCTATACACTGCATAAATTTTACTCCTTTGCACCAAGTGCTGATATGCATGCATATAAAAATATTTGGATTTACCGTAAAATAATGGAATGGTGATTCAGCTCTATATATATATATATACACACCCCATGAGTAAATCTTCATCCTACAAACTAAAAAGAAATACTCAAACATCCTCTTTAAAACAATGACAACATCTCATACTTCTCCTCAAATTCCTCCCAAGTATTTACGAGAGGATGAACTCAATGAAGAGTGTAAGAAATTACTCTTAACTTTACCGAAAGAAAGAGGATGGCTTGCATCACATATCTACAACTACCAAGGTTTTTGGATAGCACCAAGGCATTTACAAGGTGTGCTTGCATTTCAGCAACAATTTCAAGCTCAAGATAACGATATCATCCTTGTTACCTCTCCTAAGTCAGGAACTACTTGGTTAAAAGCACTCGTGTTTGCTATAGTGAACCGATTTCGCTTTTCTTTTTCAGGACAAAATCACCCTTTACTCGTCAATAATCCTCATGATCTTGTTCCGTTCTTGGAACTTAAGCTTTATATTGATGGACAAGTCCCTAATTTTTCATCTTTTACTTCACCTAGATTGTTGTCCACTCATTTGCCCTATGGTTCATTACCAAAATCCATCCAAGATTCCAATAACAAACTTGTTTACTTATGTAGGAATCCTAGGGACATTTTTATTTCATTATTTCATTTCACAAATAATTTAAGAATCAAAAACATGGGAACCAATTCCATTGAAGAAATGCTTGATCTTTTCTGTAAGGGAGTGAGCCTTTATGGTCCGTTTTGGAATCACGTGTTAGATTATTGGAAAGAAAGCATAGAAAATCCTAAAAAGGTACTTTTCTTGATGTATGAGGAGATGAAGGAACAAACCGAGATTCAAGTGAAACGATTAGCTGAATTCTTGGAATGTTCATTCTCTATAGAGGAAGAAAAATGTGGAGTGGTGGATGAAATCTTAAAAATGTGTAGCTTTGAGAATTTGAGCAATTTGGAGGTGAACAAGAATGAGAAACTGTCGAGTGGAGAGGAAAATAAAGTGTTTTTTCGTCGAGGAAAAGTTGGAGACTGGAAAAATTACTTCACATTAGAGATGACGGAAAAACTCAATCATATTATTGAACAAAAGTTCCAAGGATCTGGATTGTTGTTTTGAGTGAATTTGATTTAGCATAATATTTAGCCAACTGCATGTAGTTATTAACTTGTTGTACTTTATGTTTGAAAGTGAGAAGTTTGTTACATATTATAATTCTTGTAAAACTTTGATAGTTGTTTGAGAAAATAAAAGAACACATAAATTTTTTAGGTGTTAGATTCGACACTGAATCAATCCTTAATTTCGTTCAATCGCTTCAGCACTCACAAAAATCTAAATACATATATATTGAGTCACTTTTTATTTCCTTGACCCCATCTGCGAACATGAACACTAAATCAACCTGCAAAACATTAATCTATTCACAAGAAATTGAACATTGGAGGAGGAAGATAATTTTCACCTTTCATATATATTAACTCAACAGTACGTTTGAACGCTATAATAAGAAGCAAAATAAATAAATCCTCAGAAGCTGTGAACAACCTGTTGCTGTGGTGTAGTGGTTATCACGTCAGTCTTACACACTGAAGGTCCCCAGTTCGATCCTGGGCAGCAACAATTTTAGAACGTATCTTATTTTATCAACATCATTTTTTCCACCAGAATTGCATGCTTCCGCTACTTCATTAGTGGTAATCTTAGAAATTCTATTTTTATAAAGATGGTTGTTATATTATCAATAAAAAAATGATTGCTATCGAGGGGCAAAATTTGTAAAAAGCATATTGTTATAAGATTGTTCTTGTTGAGAAATTTTACAATGTGAATCACATAACCAACATTATTTATGTAAGTCTAATTTATTTCTTGACAAGTGGAGTCATATTCCTACTTAGTTTAAAACATAAGCTAAAACAGTCAATGTTTAAGTCTACTCTTTTTCCTGATTAGAGGCTTAACTGTAGCAATAAAAGGAGAAGTAAAACTGGAAAAGATCTTCCAAAATCGATTACTAGTCTACTCTTTCATTAAAAAAAATTTGTTGAGAATCTTTTTTTTTTCTAAAGATTTACTAGTAATTATACATGCGCAATGCGCGGTCAATATTCAAAAATATTAATTAAATTAAATTGTGATTGGGCTTATTTGAATATTAGATCGTATTGCTTTAATAAGTTTCAATTGTCATCTTATTTGTCAGTATAATATACCCAATAATGAATCTCTATTTAATAAAAGGACTTAGCCACCGGATAACTTGTTTGTTCTATATTTTTTTTTATTATATTATTCAATATTTAGTATTATTACATTGTCAATAGAAATTTTTATTGCGCATTACATTGTTTAAATTTTGTCGTATACTTTATTACTCTTGAAATATATCTATTTTCTTAATTTGAAATTTATTCTATTGTTCTTAATAATATTGTCTAAATTTTAATGAATAAAATCTCTATTAAATTGAAGGCACTTGTATAGTCATGGAATAACTTTTTATTTTGTATATTTCTTTATGGTACTATCCAACTTTAGTATTATTACACTGTTAATAAAAAAATTTATTAGCATATTACGTTGTTTAATATTTTTGTCTGCTGCTTTTTTTTGTAATATATTTGAAGATATATATTTTATTACTCTTAAAATATTATTTTATTTTAAATTTTATTCTATTGTTCTCAATAATATTGCCTGAATTTTAATGAATAAATATATTTTTGATTTATACAAAAATGAAAATGATTTAAACAAAAGCAACAAAAAAATTAACTAACCTAAACCAACACTCACCCATATTTAAGTGGTTAATTTTAGGTTCGTTAATTTCTTTATGTCTTTTTTTTATTTTCTTTTCTTTTTAAATAATTTTTGAATCTCCAAATTTCTAGGAGATTTGTCATAAAATTTGAGACTTATTAAATTTTTATTGTTAAACTTGGCATCGTCGCATTGACTTGCTTCTCCTATTCTATATAGGTATTTATTTTATTTTAAATATTATTCTATTATTCTCAATAATATTATCTTAATTTTAAAATAAATATTAATTTTATTTTTAAAAAATGAAAATGATTTAAACAAAAAACTAACTAACCTAAACTAGCACTCACCCATGTTTGAGTAGTTAATTTTAGGTAGTTAATTTCTTTATATATTTTTTATTTTCTTTTTTTTAAATAATTTTTGAATCTCCAAATTTGTAGGAGGTTTGTCCGAAAATGCGATAATTATTAAACTTTAGTTGTTACACTAGACATCATCACATTGATTTTCTTCTCCAATTCTATATTGATAGATAGATAAATATATAGATAAATATTGATATGGATATAGACTATCATATTAGAATGAAACTACTCCCAAATTTGAACTGAAAGCTTTTTATTTTTTTATTTTAAAATAATTTTAGAACTCCAACTTGAAACTACTCCCCAATTTAAATTGGTAATTATTTTTTTATTTTTTTTTTTATTTTAAAATAATTCCAAAACTCCAACTTTGTTGGAGTTTTGTGCTAAAATTCTACACTATTCATCATATGGTTATGCCACTTGGCATCATATAATTGTTTTACTTTCTCCTTTATATATATATATATATAT
>MCJB01048093.1:86831-126688 GCA_002018475.1 Nicotiana obtusifolia
GACCCCCCCCCCACGACCCCCAATTCTAAATTTTCCCTTTTTCTTCCCCCTACACTAAATGAACCCTAACTCACACCCCCATTCTATCATCTCCTCTCTTTAAAATCAACACCAAAAACACCTCCCTACTCTTCTCCCTTCACTCATCCTCACGAGCTTTCTTCCCAATAGACCTCTCAAGTAAGTGAGATGCCTTTTCTCTCTTTTATTATTTTTATTTTATTTTATTTTTCTTGTGTGTAGCAATTTTTCTTTGTTTCTTTCTTTTTGTTCTCCTTCTCGTGTGGGTGGAGGTTGAGTTTCACCATGGAGACTGACCATATAGTTGTTAGGAGTGAAAGTGGGGTATCCTTAGTTCGGCTAGGGCTAAAAAATTGCTTTATGGGAGGTTAGGACCAGCTGTGCATGTTAAGTGTTTGTGTAAATGCCACAATGAGTTTGAGAGTGTGATTTTGTGACCAAGTGTGAGGGTGAAGTCTAAGTAGCCTCTCTTGGTTTGCCAAGTAATTCATTAACTGATAGTGTGCGGTTTGTTATAAGTACTATGGCGCCCTCCAAGAAAAGAAAAACTGCGGGTGCCTCCACAAGTGGTCAAGCGGGCACGTCCCAATCGCGAGCTGCTGCATCCACTCATCCATATGATCAGAACAAGTTCATCTCCTGGGAAGCCCAAGAACGATTTTAAAAAAGGCAAGCAAAAAGCCCATATCGGAAAGGGGAATTAATATTGGGTCTCTCCAATTTGACTGTCCCAGAGTGCATCAGGTGAGGCTTGGGGGTATTCTTTGAAGAACCTGACGAGAAAAACTTAATGGTTGTTCGGAAGTTTTATCCAAACTGCTTGGAACATGAAGACCATGTCTGCAGTCTCCGGAAGAAGAGAGTGAACTTCTCAAAAGAGGCCATCCGAAGGGCGTATCATCTGCCAAAGTACATGGAAGACCCTGATACAAGTGACTACTACTCCAGAAAACCATAAATGTGGCTCCTGTTCTTTGCAACCATTTGTGTACCTGATAAGGAGGTAGTGTGGCTAAAGGAGGGGCACAAATTTCACTCGGCTTCGCTTACCTTTGAAGGGGAAATGCTTGTTGTACATCATTACTAACCGCCTGATGCCTTCAGGCAACACCACTGAGGTGAATGGTCCCCAGGCTACTCTGATTTGGTGTTTCATCAATGGCCACGACTTTGATGTAGCTCAGATCATTCAAGACGAGATGACCATTCATTTTCCTATGCAGAGGTATGGATTCTTCTTCCCCTCATTAGTCACTCGGTTATGCTGTGAGACATGGGTGTTGGAAAACAGGGACGCGGATGGAAAGTCAAGCGCAAACAAAAATTTCGGGCTGATAAAGTTGTAATCGGGAAGGAACCTGCTGGACCTGCTGAGGCGGATAGTGAGGAATCTGTTGCACCTGATGAGGGAAATGTGGTGCACCGTGAGGATGTCGCTGCTTCTCAACCGCATGAGCAGGGTGTTGGGGAACCTTCAGGTGGCGGATGGAACATGAGAATGAGCGTTTTAGAGCAAGGATGTCGGGGATGCGTACTTCTGTCACTGATTTGGGAACTCGAGTGGACACCCTTGCTACAATGCCAAATCTGTGAGGAAGATCATGGCATGGCTGCGTGTACTTAGCCAGGTTTTTCATATGGACCCCAACACTGTCTCCAACACGACTGACTTGATCAGAGCAGTTTTCTTCACCTTTGCAATTTCTTTGAGTGTCATGGGGACATGCCACCATTTAAAGTGTAGGGCGGGGGATATTTGCATGTATGTATATGTTTTGTTCTTAGTCGTAGTTTTGTTTTTGTTAGTTGTAGTAGTTAGAGATAGAATTTTTTTTTTAAAAAAACTACATAAAAATTTTAAAATTTTTGATTTTTCCCGACGATGGATATCATTCGGCTGGTTTCTTGAGAGATTAAAATTGAAAGAAAAAGACAAAAAGAATTTATTTTGCTAGGTAGTGTATTAATTCCCCCTTGGTTTTTCTTTGTGTCGTGGTTCTTTTCCAAGGGTTTTGATTGAACCGGGTGTAGTTAATTTTTATTTTTGTTAGGAGTAGGAACCTTGAGCTATTTTTTGAATGGAAGGCAATATCTCTTGAGTCTATTGTGCCCTGAGAATAGTGAGTGCTTTAGTTGTGACGCTTAGGCTCAGTTTTTTACTCTTGTATAAGTACCTTAAATTGTATGATTTTAACTCTGAGTTGCTTTGCCTAGAGTGTCTTGATCGTCAAATCCGAAGTGAGTTATGTGCCATGTGTGTGTGATGTTTAGTATTATTCATTGCATTGAATTTGATGTCTATAACTTGCCCCGTGAGTTTGCAAAGCGAAAGAGTAGTTCTATTCAGTGTTGAAAGGGATATAGGCATTTCTTTGTTATGCGAGTTATATGTTCTACCCACCTAACTGTTCTGTATCTTTGTTAAACCCTTTGAGCCTGTAATCATATTTCTTTGGAAACCACATTACAAGCCTTACCCATTTGTTGGAATTGACCATCTATTTGAACCTTTTACCTCGCGTGAGCACTTGAAATTGTTATGAACTTTGTGAAAGTTGAAGTATGGGGTGGTTGGTTTAGCTTTTAAGTGTAACTATTGAAATAAGGAAAAAGGTTCACTGTATTGAAAAAAAATAAGAGCCACTTGAATTGAAAAAGAAAAGAAAAGAAATAGTTGTATTGTTGTGCAAAATATTCTTTGATAGTGGTGACTCTTGATGCAATTGTGCTTAAAGAAGTAGGGAGTTAATGAATATTGATGTGAAGGTGGAGATATGGTTTGGCATTAGTGTGGGATTTTGAACAATGAAATTTATGTATTAAAAGTTCTTAGGGAGGTGTAGTCACTCTTATATCCAAATGTATTTGATGGTAGGCTATAATTACGTGTTTTAGTTGCTTATCGCACTCTAATTCACTACACTTTAATTGAGTTTGAGCTTTAATCGCTAGTGTTTTGCTCCACTTGTGTGTTTTATACCTTATAGGAGAGATTTCGAGCTATGTAGATGTTATGGAATGAATTAAGCTATTCTGGAGCTTGAAGTCTGAGTAAAGCCCAAGGATTAAGTTGGGATCGTGTTCGGGGATCAACGAGCAATAGTTACTTAATGAGAGAAATGAAAAATTGAGCAGGAGGCCACCCAGGTACACGATCGCGCACTAGGCGCGCAAGTAGAGCAGTACACTGGCCAAGGTGCATGGCCATATGCACGAGCACACCTCCAGGTGCGCGGCCGTTCACGTCCTATTCCGAAAATTGTCCTATTTCGCGTAGGAAAAGGTGTTTTCGTTTTGGACCAATCCTGCTTGGTATATATACATGGGAAAATGTTATTTCCAGGACTTTTGGCACATCTAAGACCTAAAGAGGCTAAGAAGGAGTTGGAGAAGAGGAAGCACATGGAATTCATCATTCAATCCTCACTCAAGACATGAGTTTTGATCGTTTTATATTTTTCTTTACTTTAAGCATATTTGTGATGAATTGCTCCATATCTATGGAGTAGTTATCTTTAGGGTTTGATGGATTTGGTGTATTGATACTTGATTTTGGATATTAACTCTAGGCTTATGTATTGAATCGTTGTGGATGATTTAATTGTTGCATCTATATTCACTTGCTCATGTAATAGAGAAAGACATAACTTGTGATATCCTTGCATTATATTTTATCGGGTGAATTCAGTAATTCTTTTAGTAATTCGAAGAGGTTAGTTGAATTGTTAATTAAACCTAGTTAGGAGGATAATCGAAAGAGGTTCTCCTAAAGACCAATCCACTATGAATTCTTGCATATCTTCATCGAACTTAATTTAGTTCATCTTGTGAGATTGAGACTTAATCGAGACAGGAGTTTCTACTAAACGTTTCAACTAATAATTGAGTGAATTCGAGAGACTCACTTGAACATTAGAAGTGAATTATCTAGACTTAAATCCCAGACTGTTATCTTACACCTATCCTATCAAAACCCTATTTTTTCCCACTGATAACCGTCTTTGCTTGCTTCTTTTCGTTTGTCATTAGTCAATAACCATATATTCTTAGTTAATTGTAGTTTTTAATCACATAATTCTCAACTGTTGATCATCTTGGATAGCAACCAAGCTATAAAATATGAAAATATTGTTTAACTCCAATCCATGTGGATACGATATTGTATTATACTATATTCGACTAGCGAACATATTTAAGTGTGTGTTTTGTGCTCGTCAAATTTTAGCGCCGTTGTCGGGGATTGGCAATAAATAGTGTTGGAAATAGTTTGTAGTGCTAATTCAAGAATTTTTCTTTGTATTTTATTTTTTCTCTTTTTATGTTTGGTGTTCCTTAGCTGTGCGGAGGCTACAGGTAAGAATGGTGCATGACTCGATCCCCCGGGAAAGAATTATGGCTGGAGATGATGATAATGTAGATTTGGCTGCACGAGAGGCATCCCACCAACGAGAGAAAGCTACAAGGGATGCTGAGAAAGCAGCTATTAGAGATGCACAGATAATCTATAAAGAAGAAAGAGCTCGGACAATGGCTTAGAATCAACCTTTGGATGCAGACCAGTTTGGAAATATAGCTCACCGTGCTGGGAGACCGTTTGGAAATTATGCTAGACCGGTCTACAACCAAGGCTTATCGAGTATTAGACCACCTCCAGTTGCAGCTAATAATTTTTTAGTTGAAGCAAGGATTGCTCCAAACCCTTCAAAACTGATGTGTCTTCAGAGGGAAGATGAACGAAGATCTAAACAACCATATAATGGACTTCGAGGAGATTATGAACACCTTTCAATATAATGGTGTGTCACAAGATGCAGTTTACTTAAGGGCATCCCCTTCACACTCAAGGATGATGCAAAACACTAGCTTCGAAGCTTGCCTAACGGATCGATTAGAACATGGGATGAGATGACCAAAAAATTTCTTGATAAATATTTTTCATCAGCTAAGACGGACAAGTTTAGAAGTGAAATCCATAACTTTTGCCGGAACGAGATCGGAACTGTGTTTGAATCTTGGGAGAGGTTTAAGGAGATAGTGCGAAAGAGTCAACATAGTGGGATCGAACTCTAGATGCAACTTCAGGACTTTTGGGATGGATTGACACCCGCTGAATGCAGAACATTGAGCAATGCAGCTGGAGGCCTATTGATAAAGAAGACTCCAGATGAGATAGTCACAATTCTAGATATCTGAAGATGCAAACCAGTGGCCCTCTGAGATTTCTGAAAGAAGAAGATCAACTGGTGTTCACCAAGTTGATGCTAACACATCTGTGCAGGTACAGCTTGATGCCATGGCCAAGGAAATAAGGAAGCTGACCTTAGCTTCAGTACATAGTGAGCCCCATGCAGCTTATGATATATGTCGAAGAGGACACTCTACTCATGAGTGTCAAGCCTCAATTGAGGAAGTTAATGCTGTTGGAATTATAACTTCAATGCAATAGGTCAGAAGCACCCCGGTTTTCGTGGAGTTCACCTGGGGGTATTGCAAATGCATGGCAAAAAAACAACTCCAGATTCCAGGGATCAGGAGCCTCGGGCTTCCAAAATTAGCAAAGGTCGTTCCAACCTCAATATTCCACTCAACCTGAGCTAGAAGATCTAATGAAGTCCTTCATTGTCAAGATAAATGAGAGATTAGATGCTTATGGTGAAGCTATCAAAGAACTTGGCACATGATTGTGAAACTTAGAGAAGCAAGTGGGGCAAATTGCAACTGTATTGTCTGAGAGAATCCTAGGTACTGTGCCAGCTGATACTGAAAGAAACCTTAAAGAAACAGTGAATATTGTGACATTGAGAAGCGGGAAAGTGTTGAAAGATCCCACTCCAGTCCAAAAAGAGGTGGTACCTGAAAAAGAAAGTGAGGAAAAGCTGAAAAATGAAGTTGATAAAAAGAAGAAAGGCAAAAAGGGAGCTGAGAAAAAGAAGAAAGAGGAGACTACGAGAAGGGAGGAAATAAATGAGAGCGAGCACATGCCCGCTCTACCGTTTTCCCAAAAGCTATATAGAGAAAAGCTGGATAAGCAGTTTGAGAGATTTTTGGATATGCTGAAACACGTCAACGTAAATTTTCCATTCACAGAAGTGCTCTCTCAAATGCCTGCTTATGCCAAATTCTTGAAGGAGATCCTCACAAAGAAAAGGAATATAGAAGAGACCTCAGTGGTCAAGCTCACAGAGCCCTGCGCGGCAATCTTGCAAAACAAACTCCTAAAAAAGTGTGTAGATCTAGGGAGTTTTACTATACCTTGCTCATTTTGCACTCTCAATTTTGATAAGTCTTTTTCTATTGCCTCAATTAATTTAATGTCTTTTTCTATTTACAGGAAGCTGGAGAATGAGATTGGAGAGATAAGGTCTGCACTAATATCTTTGCAGCTGGCAGACCAAACAACTATCGTACCCGAGGGGATAGTGGAAAATATCTTAGTTCCGGTAGATAAGTTTGTATTTTCTGTATATTTCATAGTGGTGAAGATGGAGGGGAACAAAGAGGTCCCCCTTATCTTAGGAAGACCATTATTAGCAACGGGTAGAGCAATATTAGATATACATGATAGAAAACTCATGCTTAGAGTTGGGTGAAGAGACTGTGACATTCGAGATGAATGTAGAGACAGGGGTGAGAAAAGAGAAGCCAGCTGCAAGTGTTGAATGAAAGGGGAAGAGTTCAAGAGATAAGGCACCGGTTAGTGAACAAGATAAGTGTGGGGTGTATCCCAAGAAGGCTGAAGAAGAAGTTGTCTGCATGGATGTGCACACCAGTTCGGGCGAGAAGAATGGAACCCGACTTTGATTCTGACCCCGACTAGATATTCAGGGAAGTTCCTCCACCTTATGCTTTTTAATTATGTGTCATGGGGACATTCCACAACTTGAAGTGTGGGGTGGGGACAATTTTATGTTATATGTATGTATATTAGTTTCTCTTTGGCAGTTGTAGTAGTTAGAGATAGAAAAAAAAATTAAAAAAACCATAAAATTTCTAAAATTTTCGATTTTTCCCGAAGATAGATATCATTCGACAGGTTTTTTGAGGGATTAAAGTTGAAATAAAGTGACAAAAAGATTTTCTTTTGTAGAGTAGTGTAGTAATCCCCCCTTGGTTTTTCTTTGGGTCGCGGTTCTTTTCCAATGATTTTGTTTGAACCGAGGTTAATTAGTTTTTAGTTTTTGCTAGTAGTAGGAAACCTTGTGCTATGATTTGAATTGAAGGCAATGTCTCTTAACTTTATTATGCCTTGAGAATAGCGAGTGCTTTAGTTGTGACGCTTAGGCTCAGTTTTTTACTCTTGTATAAGTACCTTAGAGTGTATGATCTTAACTTTTCTTTACTGCTTTGACTAGAGCGTCTTGATGATTCAATCTTGAGTGAGTTATGTGCCATGTGTATGTGAGGTTTGTGTCATTCTGTGCATCGTATTTGATGTCTAGAACTTGCTCTGTGTGTTTGCAAAGCGAAATAGTAATTTTATGCAGTTTCGGAAGTGATATAGGCATTTCTTTGTTGAGTCAGATATATGTGTTTACCCACCTAATTGGTATGCATCTTAGTTAACCCCTTTGAGCCTGTGATCTTGTTCTTTGACAACCACATTACAAGCCTTACCCATTTGTTTGAATTGACCATCTATTTGAACCTTGTACCTCTCATGAGCACTTAAAATTGTTATGAACTATGTAAAAGTTGGAGTGTGGGTTACTGGGTTGGCTTTTGAGTGGAACTATTGAAATAAGGAGAAAGGTGCCCTATTTTTTTAAAAAATAAGAGCCACTTGAATTGAAAAAGAAAGAAAAAAATATTGTATTATTATGTAATTATTCTTTGACAGTGGTAACTCTTGATGTAATTGTACTTAAAGGAGTAGGGAGTTAATATATATTGATGTGAAGGTGGAATTTATGGTTTGACATAAGTGTGGGGTTTTGAAAGGTAAATTATATGTATTAAAGTGCTTAGGGAGGTGTAGTCATTCTTATATCCAAATTGTATCCTACCCATCCCGCATTCTACATTACAACCAATTAAAGTCCTACTTGATGCTTGACTGAATAAGCTCAATTAGTAGAGTAGTACACTACGGGAAAGCCTATGGTGCATCTTTTGTGGCATATGAATGTTGTTTCTGAGAGTGAGTAAATTCTTTCTATCTTGAGTTCCTAATTGTTCTTAATTTCTGTTGTGTGTGGAACTACTCTCGGTTTTTGTGTGAGGGTATTTAATTCATGAAGGAACAGTAATGTTATTGACCTCTATGTTAGAGTAAGGGAGCGAGTTATGAATAATGTGTGGTACTTTTGAGTCAAATGTTGAGGCTAGGATGTCACACTATTGTGCTTAATCTATTTTGGATATTCTTGGTATGATGAGTTATGAGAGTTGTGTAATAGGGTCGTGTCCATACAAAGTGTAGTTTGACTGCTCGAGGATGAGCAATGGTGTAAGTGTGGGGTGTTGATGGTAGGCTATAATTACGTGTTTTAGTTGCTTATCACATTCTAATTTACTGCACTTTAATTGATTTTGAGCTTTAATCGCTAGTGTTTTGAACTAATTGTGTGTTTTATGCCTTCTAGGAGTAATTTCGAGCTATGTAGATGTTATGGAATGAATTCAAGCTATTCTGGAGCTTTGAAGTCTAAGTAAAAGCCCAAAGATTAAGTCAGGATCGTGTTCAGGGATCATTGGAAAATAGTGTACTTAACGAGAGAAACGAAAAATTAAGCAGGAGGCCACCCAGGTGCGCGATCGCGCACTAGGCACGCAAGTAGAGCAGTACACTGGCCAAGATGCGCGGCCATACGCACGAGCACACATTCAGGTGCGTGGCCGCACACATCCTACTCCGAAAATTGTCCTATTTCGCCTAGGAAAAGGTGTTTTCGTTTATGCCGGACCCTACTTGGTATATATACATGGGAAAACGTTATTTTCAGGACTTTTGGCACATCTAAAACCTAAGGAGGCTAAGGAGGAGTTGGAGAAGAGGAAGCACAAGGAATTCATCATTCAATCCTCACTCAAGACACGAGTTTGGATCGTTTTATGTTTTTCTTTTCTTTAAGCATATTTGTGATGAATTGCTCCATATCTGTGGTGTAGTTCTATTTAGGGTTTGATGGATTTGGTATATTGATACTTGTTTGTGGATATTAACTCTAAGCTTATATATTGAATCGTTGTGGATGATTTAATTGTTGCATCTATATTTACTTGCTCATGTAATCGAGAGAGACATAACTTGTGATATCCTTGCATTATATTTAATTGGGTGAATTCAGTAATTCTTTTAGTAATCGGAAGAGGCTAGTTGAATTATTGATTAAACCTAATTAGGAGGATAACCGAAAGAGGTTCTCCTGAAGACCAATCAACTACGAATTCTTGCATATCTTCACCGAACTTAATTTAGTTCATCTTGTGAGGTTGAGACTTAATTGAGACAGGAGTTTATCCTAAACGTTTGAACTAATAATTGAGTGAATTCAAGAGACTCACTTGAACATTAGAAATGAATTATATAGAGTTTAATCCAAGACAATTATCTTACACCTATCCTATCAAAACCCTATTTTCTCTCACTGATAATCATCTTTGCTTGCTTCTTGTTCGTTTGTCATTAGTCAATAACCGTAAATTTTTAGTTAATTGTAGTTTTTAATCACATAATTCTCAACTGTTAATCATCTTGGATAGCAAATAAGCTATAAACTACAAAAATATTGTTTAACTCCAATCCCTATGGATACAATATTATATTATACTATATTGGACTAGCGAGCATATTTAAGTGTGTGTTTTACGCTCATCAGTATTCTACCCGCCCTGCAGCCTACATTACAACCAATTAAAGTCCTACTTTATCCTTGATTGAATAAGCTCAATTAGTATAGTACATTACGGGCAAGCCTATGATGTGTCTTTTGTGGTGTATGAATATCGTTTCTGAGAGTGAGTGAATTCTTTCTATCTTGAGTTCCTAATTGTTCTTAATGTCTATTGTGTGTGGAACTACTCTATATTCTTGTGTGAGGGCACTGGATTCACGAAGGAAAGGTAATGCTTGACCTCTGTGTTGGAGTAAGTTAGCCGGTTATAAATAATCTGCGGTGCTTTTGAGTCAAATCTTGAGGTTAAGATGTTACGATATTGTACTTAATTTGTTTTAAAGAGTCTTGGTGTGATGAGTCATGAGAGTGTTGAAAAAGGTCATATTTTAGGTGAAGTGTAGTTTGATTGCTCAAGGACAAGCAACAGTTTAAGTGTGGAGTATTGATGGTAGGCTATAATTGCGTATTTTGACCATTAGTTACACTCCAATTCACTGCACTTTACTAGTGTTTGAGCTTTAAATGGTATTATTTTGCACTAAATGTGTGTTTTATGCTTTGTAGGAGCGATTTCGAGTTACGATGAGGTTGTGGAGCTAATTCGAGATATTTTGGAGCTTTGAAGTCTGAACAAAAACCCAAACGATTAAGTTGGGATCGTGTTCGGGGATCAACAGAAAATAGTGCCTTTAACGGGAGAAATGAGGAGCGAGCAGGAGGCTCACCCAGGTGCGCGACCGCGCATGAGACCCCTCCAACGTGCACTTAAGCGCGCAAATGAAGCAGTACACGGCCAGAAGTGCGCGGCCATATGCGCGATCACAGGCCCTGGTGTGCGCCCGCGCACGTCCAGTTCCGAAAACTTTTCCCAAACCTATTTTTGTAATTTTGGAGGCAACTCCTTTTGACCTATATGAAGCCCAACTCATCTAAAAACAGGGTATCTTGGATTTTGAGAGCAACTTTTGAGGGAGAGAAGACAGAAGGAAGCAACGAAAACGCAAAATACTTGATCCAATTCATTCAATACGGAAGTTTGTTTGATTTTGGGAATTGTAAAGTCTTCTTGTTATTATAACACTCTTGTGATGAATAACTTCTCCACTATGGAGTAATCTTTCTTAGGGTTATTGACGAATGTCGTGATTTAACTATTGTTTTGGGTTTTACTCTCTATTAATTGCCTGAATTCATTGAATGAGTTATTAATTGAATTGCATGGCTAATTGTGGTTTTACTTTAATCGAAAGAAAAGTGTTACTGCAATTTGCATTGTGCCTTATTGTTTGGGTTGATTTTACGCCTCTCATAGGTAATCTAAAGAGCTTAGAGAGTTATCAATTAACCCAGTTTAGAAGAATAGTCGAGAGGCATTCTTCGAAAGATCATTCATTCACTGTAGTTGTGCATATGTTCATAGGACATGTTATTAGGTTGATTAAGGTTACTCTCATTCATTTGGAAGAAGAATTTGAATCCCTAAAGTAGCCTAATCATCTGTTGAAATCGAAGGAGTCAATAGAAGTTAAGAGTGAAGTTAACACAGAGTTACCCGGAATAATAATTGATCACATATCTTGTCACAGCCCTTACTTCTCACTTTGATATTCAATCGTTGCTACTTAGTCATTAAATTTCCATTAATTTCTTACAATTGATAATCTTAGATTTATCAGTAATCGATAATAACATAAATCAAAGGTTTAATATCCTGGATAGTGTTGAGCTGAAGATTTATTAGAACATTATTAAAACCAATCCATGTGGAGACGATTTAACACTTTACTAGCTTTGACTAGCGAGGCTAAGTTTCATACATCGGTTTTGCGCTCGTCAGTGGCTGAGGGTCGATAGGTGTTTTTTGAACAGGGTCGAACATAACCTTAATACCAAAAAGGTGTCCTGATAAACGTAAGTTTCTTATTACTTCGTTGTTGTTGCTTTGGTTACATACTTGGAGAGAGTTACAGATTTCGGGTGTTGGCTGGCGTTCCAGTCCCAGTCTACCTAGTCCCTTCATTGTTTGACTTGGAGAGTATTGAGGAGTCTAGCAATGAAAGAGTAACAACAGTTCCTCCCTCGCGTACTTTGACTCAAAGTGTTCCCTCCTCCGCCTCGTTAAAAACCTCCTTGAGAAAACCCAAATGGAACAAAACTCAAGTGAGGGAAAACGAGCACGACTTGGGAGACACTTTTTCTCTTAGAATTTGAAGTATTTTGTAGTTGCTTTCCTTTTATTGTCTCTAGTTGGAATGAACCCTTGTTTGCTTTGGCTGTAATTTTTTACGGACCATCCCAGTTTGTTCCCAGCTTGCCTTCCCCGGGGTCTTTGCTCGCTTGAGTTTTGGCTTTCAGCATGTAGTCCCCGACTTTAAGTGGCCGGACCTTTGATTTTTGTTGTAATAGCATTCTGCTTGTTATTTTTGGGTGACCATTTTTATGTATGTTGTATTTCTTCGTTAATCGATTTCGTCGAGTTCCTGCCTTCTGCTCCATTGTTACTCGTACCGCTTTCGTGGGAGTACCTTAGGATGTGTTCTCCAACTTCAACCAGTATTACTGCCTTGGTCCCATAGACCAAAGAGTAGGGTGTCTCTTCTGTGCTTGTCTTCGAAGTTGTTCGGTAGGCCCATAATACTTTTGGTAGTATTTCCGACCACAGTCCCTTGGCGTCCTCAAGATTTTTCTTCATGATATTTAGTATGGACTTGTTGGAGGACTCTACTTGCCTATTACCCTCTGGGTGATATGGGGTTGAGAGTATCCTCTTGATATGCCATTTCTCGAAGAATTTGGCGGTTTTCTTTCCCGTGAACTGGGGTCTGTTGTCACAGCTGATCTCCTTGGGTAGGCCGAATCAGCAGATGATGTTCCTCCATATAAAGGTGATTCCCTCTTATTCCCGTATTTGGGCGAATGTTCCTACTTCCATCCATTTAAAGAAATAGTCAGTTAAAACAAAAACGAATCGTACATTACCTCGCCCTACTGGAGGGGGCCCACGTTGTCCATTTCCCATTTGATGAACGGCAGCAGGGAGATGACTGAGTGGAGGTGTTCGCCTGCTTGGTGAATCATTAGGGCGTATTGATGGTAGGCTATAATCTCGTATTGTGTTTGAGCTTTAATTGGTAGTGCTTTGCACTTATTATGTGTTTTAAGCCTTTCAGAAAGTGATCCGAGTTAAAAAGAAAAATTAGAACTTAATCGAACAATGTGGAGCTTTGAAGTCTGAGTAGAAGCCCAAAGAATTAAGGCGGGATCTAGAACCAAAGTAAATATCCTATTTCGGCCAGGAAAAGTTGATTTCGTCTGGGGCCGACACTACTTGATATAAATACATGGAAAAAGTTTATTTTCTGGACTTTTGACACATATTCGACCTAAGGAGGCTAAGGAGGAGTTGGAAGAACACGAGCACAAGGATTTCATCATTCCTTCCTCACTCAAGACACGAGTTTGGATTGAATTTATGTTTTCCATTACTTTAATTTTATTTGTGATGAATTTCTCCACATCTATGGGGTAGTTCTGTTTAGGATTTAATGGATTTGGTGTATTGATGATTGCTTGTGGATTTTAACTCTATTTTTATGTATTGAAGCATTTTTGGATGATTTAATTATTGCATCTATATTCACGTGTTCATGTAATCGAGAGAGACATAACTTGTGACATCTTTGCATTATCTTGTTGGTTGAGTTCATTAATTCTTCTTAGTAATCGAAAGAGACTAGTTGAATCATTGATTAAACCTAGTTAGGAGGATAATCGAGAGAGGTTTTCCTAAATACCAATCCACTACGCATTCTTGCATATCTTCATGTGCTTAAATTGGTTCATCTCGTGAGGTTACAACTTAATCGACAAAAGAGTGTTTGCTGAACGTTTGAACTAATAATTGAGTGAATTCGAGAGACTCACTTGAAAATTAGAAGTGAATTATCTAGAGCTAGATCCTAAATAATTATCTTGCACCTATTTCCTCCCACTGATAAGTTTCATGCTTACCTTATCGATTGTCATTAGTCAATAGCCTTAGATTCTTAGTTAATTTTAGTTAGAAATCATATAAACCTCAATTGTTAATTATCTTGAATAACGATTAAGCTAGAAACTATGAGAATACTATTTAAATCCAATCCCTGTGGATATGATATTATACGATACTATATTCGATTAGCGAGCATAATTTAAGTGTGTGTTTTGAGCTCGTCAAATTTTGGCGCCGTTGCCGGAGATTGGCAATCAATAGTGTTCAAAGTAGTTTTTGGTGCTAATTCAGGAATTGTGTTTTAGTTTTTTTCTTTTCTTTTTCTTTTTCTATTTTATTTTCCTTATTAGTTCACTTCTTTTCAGGATTTGTTTTGTAGTACCTAACAAGTTGGAGAAGATATTGTAGATATTGAACTCTAAATGTTGTGAAGATGAAGTACAACCAGCCTAAGAAAACGGTTGAAGAGTTAGCAGCTGAACATTATCAGCGGTCTACTATATGTTTTAAATGCGGTGGAAAGCATCTATAGATTGACTGTCAAGCAGGTATGTATTCTTCCTATGGTTCGTATTTTGAACAATCTCACTCTGTTTCTAGTCAGTATAGGTATAAAGATTCTTATGGGCACAATCCTGACTCTAGTTGGGATGAATATCGTTATTATGACTGGAATAAAAGCAAAGCGAGACAACCACCTCAAGAAGAGAATGATAGTTTAGAAGCACTTATGCATAGGTTCATGAATAGTGTTGAAGAAAGGTTTATGCAAAATGATGAAGCTATTAAAAACCTAACAACACGAGTGAGTCAATTAGTAAGTATACTTTCAGAAATCTCATTTGCGTTGTGATGGTGAATATATGGAGGAGATACCTTGTGAGAACGAGCCTACTCAAGAGGATAAGCATCCACAAAGAGAGCTTTCAACTGTTCAAGAGGACTTTGATTCAACTAAGATGATTGAAAATAAGGCTGTGGTTGAGTCTGAAGCAACGGAAGAAGAGTTCAAACCCCCATCCACCTTTCCACATTTGCAACCTTAGTAGAAGACAATCAGAAACAAATGGTCTTGGACATACCAAAGGAATATTCACTCGACCTTTCTTCTGCGTTTTGTTATTCTAACCTTGATCATGAGGATTTCATTTTTGGGGATTTACAGGAATATGTATGAATTGATCCTGTGAAAAAATGCAGAAACAAGTTAAGGATTATCATGAACAAGCAATTCACCGCTCAAGATGAGGACAAGAAAGAAAGAAAAGAGCAGGTCTTGCAGGTATCCTCAGAAGAATTGGGCTTAATGAGCTCCACAAAAAATCCCAAGGAGCAAAAACGAGGAATGAATTCAGAATTAGGGGCGGAGTTCATAAGTTCTCGGAAAAGAAGAAAATTCAGGGAAGTTTCCTTTACCCATTGCTTTTTAATTATATGTCATGGGGACATGCCACAACTTAATGTGTAGGGTGGGGGATATTTGAATGTATGTATGTATGTATGTATATCATTTTTAGTTTTTGTTGTTTTAGTAGTTAGATATAGAAAAAAATAATTAAAAAAAAACCATGAAATATTTTAAATTTTGTTATTTTTCCCGATGATGGATATCATTCGACGGGTTTTTCTTTGTGTCGCGGTTATTTTCCCCCTTGGTTTTTCTTTGTGCCGTGGTTCTTTTCCAGGGATTTTGTTTGAACCGGCTGTAGTTAGTTTTTTTATTTTTTAGGAGTAGGAAACCTTGTGCTATGATTTGAATGGAAGGCAATATCTCATGACTTTATTATACCTTGAGAATAGTGAGTGCTTTAGTGTGACGCTTAGGCTCAGTTTCTTTACTCTTGTATAAGTGCCGTAAAGTGTATTATCTTAACTTTGTTTAACTGCTTTGACTAGAGTGTCTTGATAGTCCAATCCTGAGTGAGTTATGTGCCATGTGTGTGTGAGGTTTTGTGGTATCTAGTGCATTGCATTTGATGTTTAGAACTTGCCCCGTGTGTTTACAAAGAAAAATAGTAGTTTTATTCAGTCTTGAAAGTGATTTAGGATTTCTTTGTTGGCCAGTTATAAGCTTTTACCCAGCTAATTGTTATATATCTTAGTTAACCCCTCTGAGCCTGTAATCCTGTTTTTTTGGCAACTACAGTACAAGCCCTAACCATTTGTTTGAATTGACCATCTATTTGAACCTTGTACCTCTCGTGAAAACTTGAATTTATTATGAACTTTGTAAAAGTAAAGTGTGGGGTGGTTGGTTAGGCTTTTGAGTGGAACTATTGAACTAAGGAGAAAGGTGCACTGTTTTGAAAAAAAATAAGAGCCACTTGAATTGAAAGAGAAAAAAAAATAAGTGTATGATTGTGAAAAATGTTCTTTGATAGTTGTAACTTGATGTAATTGTGCTTGAAGAAGTAGGGAGTTAATGTATATGGATGTGAAGGTGGAGTTTTGGTTTGACATAAGTGTGAGGTTTTGAATGGTTAATTGTATGTATTAAAGTGCTTAGGGAGATGTAGTCACTATATCCAAATGTATCCTACCCATCCCGCAACCTATACTACAACCAAATAAAGTCCTACTTGATCCTTGAGTGAATGAGCTCAATTAGTAGAGTAGTACACCACGGGAAAGCCTATGGTACGTCTTTTGTGGCATATGAATATTGTTTCTGAGAATGAGTGAATTCTTTTTATTGTGAGTTCCTAATTGTTCTTAAATTCTATTGTGTGTGGAATTACTCTCTATTGTTGTGTGAGGCCACTTGATTCATGAAGGAAAGGTAATGTCGTTGACCTCTGTGTTAGAGTAAGTGGGCGGTTTATAAATAATGCGTGGTTCTTGTGAGTCAAATCTTGAGACGAGGATGTTACGGTTTTGTGCTTAATCAATTTTAAATATTCTTGGTATGATGAGTTATGAGAGTTGTTGAAAAAGATCGTGTCTATATAAAGTGTAGTTTGATTGCTCGAGGATGAGCAATGGCATAAGTGTGGGGTGTTGATAGTAGGCTATAATATCGTATTTTAGTCGCTTATTGCACTCTAATTCACTGCATTTTACATGTGTTTGAGCTTTAATTGGTAGTGTTTTGCACTTGTTATGTGTTTTATGCCTTGCAGGAAGTGATTTCGTGTTGAAAAGATAATTTGGAACTAAATCAAACAATGTGGAGCTTTGAAGTCTGAGTAGAAGCCCAAACAACTAAGCCGGGATCGAGAACCAAAGTAAATATCCTATTTCTGCGAGGAAAAGGTGATTTCGTCTGGGCCCGGCCCTACCTGATATAAATACATGGAAAAATGCTATTTTCTAAACTTTTGACACGTATTCGACCTAAGGAGGCTAAGGAGGAGTTGGAAGAACACGAGCACAAGGATTTCTTCATTCCTTCCTCACTCAAGACACGAGTTTGGATTGAATTTATGTTTTTCATTACTTTAATTTTATTTGTGATGAATTGCACCACATCTATGGGGTAGTTCTCTTTAAGATTTGATGGATTTGGTGTATTGATGATATTTTGTGGATTATAACTCTAGTTTTATGTATTGAAGCTTTTTTGGATGATTTAATTGTTGCATCTATATTCACTTGTTCATGTAATCGAGAAAGGCATAACTTGTGATATCTTTGCATTATCTTGTTGGTTGAGTTCATTAATTCTTCTTAGTAATCGAAAGAGGCTAGTTGAATAATTGATTAAACCTAGTTAGGAGGATAATCAAGAGAGGTTCTCCTAAAGATCAATCCACTACGCATTATTGCATATCTTCATGTGCTTAAATTGGTTCATCTCGTGAGGTTAAGACTTAATCTAGAGAGGAGTTTTGCTGAACGTTTGAACTAATAATTGAGTGAATTCGAGAGACTCACTTGAACATTAGAATTAAATTATCTAGAGTTAGATTCCAAACAATTATCGTGCACCTATCCTATCAACCCCTATTTCCTCCCACTGATAACTTCCTTGCTTATCCTTGTTTCGATTGTCATTAGTCAATAGCCTTAGATTCTAAGTTCATTTTAGTTAAAATCATATAAACCTCAATTGTTGATTATTTTGAATAGCAATCAAGCTAGAAACTACGAGAACATTGTTTAAATCCAATCCATGTGGATATGACATTATACTATACTATATTTGATTAGCGAGCATAATTTATGTGTGTGTTTTGAGCTCGTTAGTACTTTTGGCACTGTTTGCATTTCCTCACGAAGTTTGAGGCATCCTTTTTCATGGCAGGCCATAGTATCCCGCCCATATGAGGCATCTGACTAGTGTTCGATTGCCTGAGTAAGCACCGAGATGGCCTTCATGGACTTCTTCGAGGACGTGCTGGGTCTAGTTTTGACCCAGAAATTTTGCCGAAGGGCCGCCATAAGTCCTCTTGTACATGTCTCTATGAAGGAGACCGTATCTGGCTGCTTGTATTCATAGTTGCTTGGCGTCTTTCTTGTCTTCTGGGAGTGTGCCATCCAGCAAATAGGCGATAATACGATTACACCAATCCTAAGTTACGTTTATGCTTCTTACCTCGATTTGATCTAGTAATGAGTTGAGGAGGTGGACAATGCTTTTATCCCCGGTCATGATATTGTTGGTAGTTGTGGCTAATTTGGCGAAGCCATCCGCTTCGACATTCTACGCATGTGGGATCTGGTCGAGCTGGCAATCGTCGAACTCAAGCAGTATAGCTTGTAGATCTCGATCTGATATTTTTGCAGCCTTTTTTTCCTTGATTTGAAAAGTCCCTATGACTTGATTGACTACGAGCTGCGAACCACAGCGGAGTTTCAACTGCTTCGCCCCATATTTAAGTGCTAGCCTCAACCCTACAACTACGGCCTTATACTCGATCTCGTTGTCAGTCATATTCGGGCACTTTATGGACTGGCAAATTACTTCGTATGTAGGAACCTCGAGTACAAGTCCCTGTCCGGACCCTGATGCATTGGATGAGCCATCGGTGTATAAGCGCAGCGGTCTGATGTTTGGAGGGAAGCTAGGACGACTTCCTTTTCGACTTCAGACATTGTTTTTGCACTAAAGTCGGCTAGCACCTGTGAATTTATCACCATTCGCAACTGGTATGTGATATTATGCTCACTTAGCTCGATGGTCCACTTGGTCAGCCTCCCCGATAGGTCGGGTTTATGCAAAATGCTCCTCACGGGAAAGGTTGTAACAACCGAGATAGGGTGGCGCTGGAAATAGGGTCTAAGGTTTTGTGAAGCTACGACCAATGCCAGAGCTAATTTTTCGAGCTGTGAGTACCTCATCTCGGCGTGAATAGATGGGAGATTTCATACCTTTGTTTTCGCGGATCAAGACTGCACTTACCGTTCTTCGGATATAGCTAGATAGACGAGGAGCTGCTCCCTAGGTTCGGGTTTTGAAAGCAGGGGCGGTGATAATAGGTATACCTTCAGTTCTCGCAGAGCCTGGTAGCACTCGGGAGTCCATTCGAGGCTGTTTTCCTTATTGAGTACGCCAAAAAATTTGTGAAATCTATCAGATGACCGTGAGATGAATCTCGAATGGGCAGCGATTCGATAAGTCATCCTTTGGACTTGCTTTTTGGTAGTCAAGAGCTCCTTGATTTGGTCTAGGTTGACCTTGATCCCCCGTTGCGACAACAAAAAACCCATGAACTTTCCCGAGGCTACGCCAAGCGTGCATTTCTTCGGGTTTAGTTTCATTCCGTACTGTCTTAGTATGTCGAAAGCTTCTTTCAAATGATCGATGTGGTCCTCTGCCTTTATGGACTTGACCAACATGTCATCTGTATATACTTCTATGGTCTTGCCAAGCTGGTCTTCTCCAGCTGGCCTTTACGGACTTGACCAACATGACCCTATAACAATACATTCCTTGGTGGGTGATGAACATGGTCATCTCCTGGTCTTCTTCCTTGATAAGTATTTGGTTATAGCCTGAGTACGCGTCCAAGAAGCTCAATAGCTCGTGTCTGGCCGTTGTGTCGATGAGTTGGTCGATATGGGGTAATGGGAAAGAATCCTTTGGACATGCTTTGTTCAAGTCTGTGAAGTCCAAGCACATCCGCCATTTCCCATTTTTCTTTTTGACCACACTATGTTGGTGATCCACTTAGGGTATTTTGACTCCCTGATGGAGCCATTTCTCTAATAGTTTCTCCACCTCCTCCGAACTACATCGTTGATGGTGGGGTTGAGTTTACGCCTGACCTGTCTTACTGGGGTTAGAATGGGTCGATGTTTAATTTGTGTGTGGCGATTTCTCTTGGGATGCCCGGCATATCTGCATGGCTGAAGGCAAATAAATCTGCGTTAGTTATAATTGACTGAATTTACCTAGTTCTCTGATTTGCAGCCGATATAGTCCTTTTTGCTACGGTCATTAAGGTCCAATTGTACAGGCTTGAGGTCTTCCATTGTCAAATCTGTAGCCTCACCATTTTGGTATCCATGATGACGTCCCTAGTATCTCCTTGCATCGACCTTGACCCTGTTGATTGCGATGTCTCTTTTTCCTTATCTTTTTTCTGTTGGGTTGTTGTGTTGTCTAAGGCAATGCGATAGCATTTTCGGGACGTGCGATGTTCTCCGTGTATGCTGAGTATTCCCCATGGTGTTGGGAATTTAATTACTTGGTATAGGCTCGAGGGGATGGCTCTCATGGTATGTATCCATGGTCGTCCCATTATGGCATTGTAGGCAGTGGCCTGGTTCATGATGTGGAATGTTGTCTCCAGAGTCACACCGCCGGCCAAGACGGGGAGTGTAATTTCCCATGACGTCTGCTCAACTGCATTATTAAAATCGATTAGCGTGATGCAGTGTGGCACTATCTTATCCTCGAGTCTCATTTCGGTGAGGACTCGGGGATGGATAATGCACGCTCTACTTCGATCCACCACCATGATACGTTTGACATCGGTATCTAAGTGAAAATTAATGACGAGGGAATTATTATGAGGGAAATTCAAATTGTCGGTATCCGACTCATCGAAGATGATACTTTCATCGAGTCCATCATACTGTTCGTGGGTGATAGACCATTGAGCTTGTGAATGGTGGTGAACTTCACGTCGTTGATAGAGACGTCGTCATAGCCGCTGATGATCATGTTGATAATACGTTCTAGTGATGGCGGCTTCGGTGGGCATTGGTGTTAATGTCCTCTAGCGAAGTTGTTTCTCCCCTTGTCACTTAACAGCTCATTGAGGTGTCCCTGCCACAACATGTTTACAACTTCTTATCTGAGGGCGATGCAATCTTCTGCTTTGTGCCCACATTCCCGATGGAACTCACAGAGGGCGTCGGATTTTCTGGTGTTCGGATCGGATCTCATCTTTGGTGGCCACTTTACCTTTATTCCAAGTTTCACAAGAGCGTAGACTATTTCGGTAGGTGACACACAAAACTTGTGAGCAAATAATAAAGGGGACATACCTCTCTCATTTTGGCGAATCCCTGTCCTTGGCCTGGAAGGGCCTTCTTCATATAGGGGGAGAGGTGCGGCGGCAACCCTAACGTATGGCTGTTGCCGTTCCCGGTTGGGTCGCGAGATCCGGTGATCCCTACTGATGTTGTTTCTTCGTTCTTTTCTGGATTCGGTTTGTATCGAGATTAGCCAATGAATTGGTCCGTTGTGGTCATCCTCGTCTGCTCGGACCTCGGAACAATAAGCATTATGGATTTCGTCCCAAGCGGCCGGAGGATATTTCATCAATCGACTCAATAGTTTTCTAGTCGCTCTTGAACTATCTCTACTCAACCCATTCTGGAAAGCCGCGACTGGTCCACGTCCAATCTGCACTCAATAGTGAGTGGGAACGGTCTTTGGAAGAATAGTACCCAACAAGAGTCGGGGTCGATTTTCACTGGAAGTTACTAGGTGTGTTAGGAGTATACACCTAACGAAAGCGAAAGGAATAGTTAAATTGTAATTCCACAACAAGTTTTGATTTCTAATTCTAATACTCTAGCAATTATAAGTTAAAGAAAAGAAACTAGAAGGGAATTAGAATTTTGGTATTTTTCCAACTAGTTTAAAGGCGTAGGGTTGTGACCATAACCTAGGTGTTTGCCTAATGGAATAAAGACGTTAATGTTTGTTTTGTTGATTGGGGCGTATTATAGCTCTCAACTCTATGCTACCCTCTCAATACCTCTCGGTCAGAGAGTGATTTTGCCTAATTTGGCTTTCTCAAGTCCAAATAGGTATCAACCAAAACAGTTGATAAGAGCTCAAGTCGGGTTATTACTATCTCTAGGTTGAACCCTTTAATTGGGTTAATCAATCTCTCAATTGACCAAATTCCTTGTTAGCTAAGTTATCCTAGAGTAGGTCCCTCTTTCTCAAGTAGAAACTAAGCCAAATAGGCATGAATAAATGTTTGCAACCATTAATTCTAAAATTGAAGCATGAACTAAGCTAAATAATCAACACCCGATCATAAACAAGCACGAAATTAGATTAAGAGTCTAGCTACTCATAATGGATTTTGAAGAAAATAAAGAAGAAAAGCTAATTAAACTCATAATGGAAGATTAAAATGATGAAATCTAATGTAAATACATAAAAATAATGTAAAACTTCCTGAAGTAGTAAAGAAAAACGGCTATAGCAACTTCAGATGTTCAAAACTTGACCTAATTTTGTGAAACTCGTCTATTCATACAGCGCCAAAAAAACTCGGACAAAAATGCCCCTCTGGAGGTTCTGCGGCCGCACAATTCCATGTGCGGTACGCAGAATTCTTCAGCAGAAGTGGAGTTCTACAGCCGCAAATTTCTGAAATGTGGCCGCGAGGCAATCTTCTGCGGCTGCACATTCCTGGACTGCAACCACGAGTAAATCTTTTGCGTCCACACAATTCTCGTGCAGTCCGCAATTCACTAAGGCTCCTAGACTTGGTCTTTTTGTATACTCTCTGATCTTTGATTCTCAGCCCAATTCTGCGGCCGCACAATTCATGTGCGGTCCGCATATTGCTGAAAGGTATGCTACATTTCTGCGGCCGCACATTTCTGGACTGCAGCCGCGAGAAAATCTTCTGCGGCCGCACAATTCTTGTGCAGTCTGCAATTCACAAAGGCTCCTGGACTTGGTCTTTTTGCATACTCTCTAATCTTTGACTCCTAGCCCAGTTTTCGGGCCACACAATTCATCTGCGGTCCGCATATTTGTGCGTCTACGACCTTTATTGCCTTGTGCTTCGAAACACTCTTTTTTGAATCAAATTTCATCTCTGGGAGACCAAACTTTCAGCATTCCTGCAATTTTGTATAACATTAGTTTCGGGAACACAATTCAATACTTTTAGACTAAAACAAAAGCTAAAAGGTGCTAATAAGCAGTCAAAATCCCCACTTATCAACTCCCCAAACTTAAGTCTTTGCTTGTCCTCAAGCAAATAAATTAGTTCCCACCTCCAAGAGTTAAGGGTTATTTCGGCGAGTCAAAGGTGAGCCATCCATACATCAGCTAAGACCGACAATTACCCACACTACTCATATACTATCAACAAGGCGAGAAGTTAAACATTCATGCACATGTAGTTCTAATGTGACATTTGAGCTTCAAGAATTGACTTTACTCATTAAGGACTCTAGCTCTATCATGTAGGTCATGGTGGACTCCAAACTCTTCCTCCTCTACTTTCCATTTGCCAGCTCACCTAAGAAATTTAGCACTCGAACCAAAGATTTATGAAAGTTTTACTTATCTCTCGCAAGAGAATGTCACAAGTACGGCTTCAAGTATCATAGGATTGCCCCTCGTGTAGATCACCACTAATGTAAGTTCACTCGGCTTGAAATCAAGTAGGACTTTGTTCGGGATGTAATGAAGGCTTTTGAATTAGGGTCGGATACAATATGGATGAGTGGTTACACCTTTCCTTAAGCACTCCATCTTCCATTTCTCGGCTCACACTTTGCCAATTTTTAGAGGCACTTTCTTTTCATTAGGGACTAGAGAGACTTGACATCACTCTTTCTTGATCATTTCATTTTTTTTCCCTTTTTGATTTCTCTATGTTTGAGATCATTACCTCTTTTTGAATCCATTCAACCCTTCAACTTATTCACTTTTTGCATTTTCTTTTTGTTCTTTTCTTTTCTTGCCTTTTATTCTCATTGAGTTCATTTCTTTTCTCTTTTTGTGCCTTGATACCTTTTTCAAGTTCCTCGTCTCTCCCCCAAACTTATGTTTTTAGCCATTTGTTTCACATGAGTGTTAAGGAAAGCTCGGGTGCCAAGAGAGGGCGACAAAATAAGGCTTGTAACATGGTTATTAAATGAGAAAGGCTGGAAGCTCAAAGGAGTTGACTAGGGAAAGTGACATTGGTTGGAAATAGAAAACTCAGACGGGACAAAGAGAGCCTACAATCCATTTTCAAACCAAGAAAAGCTTAGGATTTCGCCTTGAAACACATTCGGGGCAAGTTCTAGACCCTTTGCACGGATACTTGGACTAGTAACAATTCATCTGACCCATCACGCAATCGGATTGTTAAAAAGGACAGAGTCGAGGGCCCACAAGGACCACATTCAAGTTAAAAGATCACTATGGTTCAATTAAACCACTCGATGATTGCCAAAGTCAACACAAGAGTCACAAAGTCACTAACTAGAGCTATTTCTTTCAAAAAAACTTGTCTCTAACCATAAGCACGTAGTTAAGTGTGTTGGTACCAATTAAAGCATGGTTGAATCTTCGAGCATGACTTAATTAGGTCTTTTTATTCATTACTACTACTATTATTACCTAAACATAAAAACGGACTCGCTCCCTTAAGAAGGTTGTCACGCCATCCATCGTTGGGACGAGTCACCCGGTTCACACAACAACTACCGTTGGAAAGAACCGTGGCATTAAGAAAACCAAAGACTTATTATCTACTAAAACATAAAAAGAAGCTACTAAATCAAACAAATAACTAATGAACAAACAAAAATAGAGAAGCTACTGAGCAAAAACTACTGAAGATAGAATGAATATACATAATAAGAGAAAGAGAGAGAATATATACATAATAAGAAAAGAGAAAATAATATCAAGTTATTGCAGGCCAAATATCTCATAATGTATAAAATATGATCAATAAACTCCAACCCCTCNGGAATAAAGATAAGCATTGTTCTCAATGCTTAACAAAATAAGAGTAAAAGAGGGGGAATAGTGAAAAAAACTCCATATGGCTCCTTGGACATCTCTGTGTCCCCAGGGATGTCATCGCCCACAGGATCATCCAACTGAATCTCATCATCCTCAACTCTGGGTGTGGCTGGGTTGGTGAACATCTGACGCACTTCTTCGACAGTATCGGCAGCAAGGTCTGGCTCCTCAGACTGGCCAGTTGGTGCCACCGTTGCTGTTGGTGCTGTAGGATTTAGGTCTGACTGGTGTGGGTCAATCAGCATGCCAAATGGAAGATCTCCGGCTGTAGCAAGCCTGGTCACCTATCTCCGGAGCTTGTCCACTTTCTTCTTGCTGGCCTGGGACTTTCTCATCTTCTCATCTTCTTTACTTCTTTTCCCAGCTCTTCGATCACTGACCCGCGTTGTACCAAGGTAGCCATAATAGTGTTTTGGTTCTCAAGGAGCTTCTTTAATGTCTCTTCAACTGTCGGGGGAAACTGAGGTGCCTAAACAGAAAACTGTGCTGCAACAGTACTGGTAAGTCGGACAGCTTTGTAGTGGCCATCTGCATCTAGTTGTTGAGGCTCGCCAATGTCTGGGAGACGCGCAGTGTAGAGAGTGGAGCAATAGGCTTGGGCAACGACTTCAAAGTCAAGGTGGGGGCTGTGGAAGGAACTGCAGCAAGGGTTGTGGATGATGGCGGAGGCATAACTATAGCACTGGAGGAAGGCTTGGCTGAAGTGGATGGAACATCAACTACTTCAGCAGCTACTGTAGCTGGCTCATCAGACTGGCCCGCGGTGGTAGAACGCTGAACTTTCTTCTTTGGATTGTTCGCATCCATCAGTGAATACCAAGTAAAAGGCTTCTTCGGCTTACCTTTGTGCCATAATCTCTCGGCTCTACCCTTACATCCGTGAGATATTCTGTAATAGTGTTGGGGTATGGATAGGACGAGTCATCTTATCAAGCAATCATTGAGATGTTGGCCGACATCACGGCACCCATAGTGATAAGGTACCCCGGCAATAATAGAAGCAACCAGAACTACCCGAGGAATCGGAAGGTAAGTCTCATTCTAACTCGGGTCCAGTGTGCTACAGACAAAGGTTTACCCTTTCACCTCGAAACTGAGAGTGCTCTGGTGGATAGGAACCCCAGCGGCAATCCATGGAGATGGTGGACCTGGTGCTGGTAGAATCTCCGCTAACCAAGGACGGGCTGCGTCTCCCAATGCATACTTCTCCAAATATTCCTTTGGCTCAACATCTTCGAATCGCGAGCATGTGTTAATTGTATGTTGATCAAATATCACTTTTAAGTTCCGTACTTTGGTCACTTTAGTCCGCTTTTTTATGTGAGCTACATTTGCATAGAATTCCTGGACCAGGTACTTTTTGGCGTCCACTACACTTTAAGTGAACCACATCCACCCGTTGCGTTCCTTAAACTCTCTCAGCACTGCTGGGTTGTACCTCTCCAGATCTTTCAGTAGAAACTGCCGATCGAGAGTTTGTGACCTCACTGGCCACCATGTACTAGAGATGGTGAAGGCAGCTAAGCTAACAAATCGGTCCTCCCAAACCTCTTTCTTCTTCGACCTTTCAGAGCCGGCAGTTGTTGCATCTCCCCCTCTGCCATCATCGGGAATATCCTGAACTGGTGTAACCTGTGCCGCAGGGACAGGTGTGGCTGATGGCTCAGAAGACTGACTAGCACTCTTTGAGTCTTCGAAAGTGCTATGAGATGAGGACGGCTTGTCCCTGAGTTGGTACCTCTTTTGCGGCATTGATTGTACAGTCGGTTGCTCCTGAACAGAGGCCGAGTTGCCCTCTGATGCTTCCCTAGACGAGACATATGAGCTCGTGTCATAAAGATCTACACCTCTCCCCCTGCCGGCTGTAGCTTTCTTTGCAATTGTATTTTGTTGGCCAAAGGGTAGGGCACTCTTGCCTCGGCCCCGAGAAGGTTCACCCTCCCTTTAGAAATGTCGCCTCTGCCTCTAGATCGAACCATTGTCTGTATCAAGCAAAGGCGATTGTTAGTTGCAATTCAATGTTCAAACATACACAGGAGATATACAAGTATACACTAGAAAACACAGTGAGGTTCACAGTTAAAGCCTACTTGCAGGAGAAGGATCTGCGGTCCACACAATTTTCTTGCGACCACAGATGAGGCTTGCGGACCGCACAATTTTGGTTTGCGGCCGCAAAAGTGAAGTGGGGTCTGCACAATTTCACTTGCGGCCGCATCTCAGACATCCAAAATATGCCAACTCTCTGTTGATAGAGAATTAGCTTATGTGCGGCCGCAACATGATTTCTGCGGTTCGCACAATTAAAATTGCGGCCGCACATTTGAGTCACAATATGTAAACTCTTTGAAGACAGTAAAAGGGTTGTTCTGCAGCCGCAATGGGAACTCTGCGGTCCGCACATTTTACCTTGCAGCCGCAGACCCCTACTTCACTATGATGCCCTAGAATCAATTTCTTCGTACCACACAATTTCAGGCGCGGCCGTAAAATTCAAAAAACTTCTAATAGTTTAGTTAGGTCATTCTAGGTTTTGCAATTTTGTGCAAAATTTGACATGGTAACATCATAGAGGCATGAAAATATATTGACCCAGTCCCCATAGAGCATGTATCAGTTAACCCACTACACATTTACCCCCACATGGATACACAATTGAATTCTACTGACAAATGGCCTAAAAATCTACAAATTAAAAGAAAATGATTAATAAGAAATTGAAGTATACCAGATGAATGAGTGTGATGAGTGAATGAACAAAGATGTTGTGTGTGTGGACAGATAGATTCACCAAGAAATTTCAGGAGAATGCTATTCTTGTGCTCAAAGAGTGAAAAAACTTAACACTTGCCCCTGCCCTTCTATCTATACTTTATGGTCTATGAGAGGGGAAAGAAGGTCGAGTGCGGCGCACATTTTCATGTGCAGTCCTGTTACCTGGGGCTTTATTTTTGGTTCTCCATCTGCGGTCCGCAAAATTCGGCGTGCGACCGCAGATTTCTTGTTGCGGCCGCAAATTTCCTCTTGCGGTTGCACATCGACCTTTTCTCTGACAGACTAAACTTCAGAGAATTTGCATTTCCAACTTTTCATTTGTGTGGTCCACAAGATAAGTATGTGGCTGCATTGCTCTTTTGCTACAGCAACTCCAAATTGTGCGGTCCGCACATATCAACTGCGGTGCGCACTTCTTTCAACACTTAGCCACATTTTTGTCCACAGTTCCTGTAAGTCACATTCAGCTTTGTAGAACACTTCAAATCAAGCTAACACAAAATAACACCTAACTACAAAAGAATAAAAAGGATAGAAACATGGGTTGCCTCCCAAGAAGCGCCTGATTTAATGTCACGGCACGACGCAGAATACCATTAATTGAAATGAATGACCGCCACGACATGGCTATCTCTAAACTTTCCCAAATAGTGCTTCACTCGGTGACCATTGACTCGGAATACCTCATTGTTTTATTCATCAAGTCTATGCCCCAAAAGATGTCACACTCACAATTTCAAAAGGACCACTCCATTTGGACTTTAGCTTCCCGGAAAACATCCTCAACCTTGAGTTAAATAACAATACAAGATTGCCCGCCTTGAACTCTTTGTTCAAAATGTATTTGTCATGAAAATATTTCATCTTTTCTTTGTACAAGGACGAACTTGTATAAGCATGGTACCGGAACTCATCCAATTCATTCAAATGTGCAACCCTCAAGTTAGTGGCTACATCCCAATCAAGATTCAACTTCTTTAGAGCCCACATGGCCTTGCGCCAAAATTCTACCGGAAGATGACAAGCTTTTCTGAACACCAACCGGTATGGCGACATTCCGATAGGTATTTTGTAAGCCGTTCGATAAGCCCATAGTGCATCATCAAGCTTGGACCAGTCCGTCCGATTAGCATTCACCGTTTTGGACAAAATACTCTTTATCTCCCGGTTGGAGAGTTCCACTTGGCCGCTAGCTTGATGATAGGAGTCATGACCTTATGGGTAACACCATACTTGCTAAGTAAAGTGACAAAAGCCTTGTTCCAAAATGGTTCCCCCCCCCCCCCCATCGCTTATAATTGCCCGCAGAGTACCAAACCTTGTGAATATTCTTCTTCAAGAATGCACCACACTCCTCGCCTCATTATTGGGTAGAGCAATAGCCTCAACCCATTTGGACACATAATCCACCATGACCAAAATGTAGGTGTTTCCACAAAAACTCACAAAAGGACCCGTGAAGTCAATACCCCACACATCAAAGATATCAATCTCCAAAATGGTAGTGAGACGCATTTCATTTTTCTTTGAGATTCCACCGGCCCATTGACTTTCATCACATCTTTTCACTAGCTCACTAGCATCCTTGTAAAGAGTGGGCCAATAGAAACTGCAACTTAGCACTTTGGCCGTCGTTCTTGCTCGACCATGATGACCACCATATGGCGAAGAATGAAAAGCCCCAAGAATTTCACCTTGCTTTTCTTCCGGTACACATCTTCTAATCACCCCATCCGTAAAAATTCAAAAAAGGTATGGTTCATCCCAATAATAATCTTGACAATCCCGTTTGAGCTTCTTCCTTTGGTTTGAAGAGAACTCATCTGGGATGATTCGACACACAAGGAAATTTGCTAGTCGTGAACCATGGCACCTCTTTCATTGAAATAGCCAAGAGTTGCTCATCGGGGAAGGATTCATTGATTTCAAGGCCATCATGCGGCCTCCCCTCTTCCTCCAAAGGTGACAAGTGGTCCGCCACTTGGTTTTCATTCCCTTTTTAATCTCGGATGTCAATATCAAACTCTTGTAACAAAAGAACCCATCTCATCAACCGAGCTTTGGAGTCCTTCTTTCTCATAAGATAACGAAGCGCCGCATGATCCGTGTGGACAATGACCTTTGGACCCATCAAGTACGGGCGGAACTTCTCAATTGCAAACACAATGGAAATGAGCTCTTTCTCTGTAACGGTGTAGTTGACTTGGGCACTATTCATGGTCTTACTAGTATAGTAGACCGGGTGAAACATCTTGTTACGTCATTTGCATCACACATGAGTTCAAAAGGGACACTCCAATTTGGAGCGGTGATGATGGGAGTAGTTGTCAACTTGAACTTCAACAATTTAAAAGCTCTCATGAAATCATCATTGAAATTGAACTTAGCATATTTCTCGAGAAGCTTGCACAATGGATTCACCAGATTAGAGAAATCTTTGATAAAGTGCCGGTAGATACTCGGGTGGCCTAAGAAACTCCGCACACCCTTTACCGAAGTTGGAGGTGGAAGTTTAGAAATCACCTCAATATTTGCCTTGTCAACTTCAATTCCATTCTTTGAGATTTTGTGACCAAGGAAAATGTATTCCTCGACCATGAAATGACACTTCTCCCAATTGAGCACCAAATTTGTTTCTTCACATCTTGCCAACACTTTATCCAAATTTGCAAGACAATCATCAAAAGAATCTCCAACAACCGAGAAGTCATCCATGAAAACTTCAAGGTAGTCCTCCACCATGTCCGTGAAAATAGCCATCATACACCTTTGAAAAGTTCCCGGTGCATTGCACAAACCAAATGGCATCCGCAAGAAGGCGAAAGTACCATAGGGATATGTAAAGGTTATTTTTTCTTGATCCTCCGGAGCAATAAGAATTTGGTTGTAGCCTGAATATCCATCAAGAAAGCAATAGAAATCACGTCCAGCCAATCTACCAAGCATTTGATCTAAAAAAGAAGTGGAAAATGATCCTTCCTTGTGACTTTGTTGAGCTTGTGATAGTTCATACACACCCTCCATCCAGTCACCGTTCTTGTAGGAATCAACTCATTCTTGTCATTGGTGACCACCGTCATGCCACCCTTCTTTGAGACACATTGAACCGGAGAAGTCCACGAACTATCAAAGATGGGGTAGACAACCCCGGCATCCAACCACTTGATAATCTCCTTCTTGACAACTTCTTTCATAGCCTCATTGAGTCTCCTTTGATGTTCACTATATGGTTTGGCATGAAAAATGTTGGGCTTATCCCCCAAATATCCTCCAAAAGTCCACCCAATAGCCTTCTTCCCCTTTTACAGCACCGCCAAAGTGGAGTCTACCTGCACGTTGGTCAAACAAGAGGAAAGAATAATCGGTAAAGTAGAACAAGGACCAAAAAATTCATACCGAAGATTTGGAGGCAATGGCTTCAAATACAAGGTAGGAGGTTCTTCAATAGAAGGATTTGTAGAAGGAGTTGTCATATTTTCAAGATCCAAGGACAATTTTCGGGGTGCATAGTTGTACGACCCCATTCCTTGCAAAGAGTTCACTCATTCCATGAAGCCATTCATCTCGTCATTGTCAAAGTTAAGCAAGACGGCCTCCAACATATCACCCACATTGATCATAGCACTTGTATCATCAATAATAACATCGGTCACCAAATCCACAAAAGAGCACACCTCATTGCTATTTGGTTGCCGCATTGACTTACACACATGGAAAACCACTTTTCCATCACCATCCTGGAATGTAAGTTCTTTGGCTTCAACATCACAAAGGGCCTTCCCCCTAGCAAGGAAAGGTCTCCCAAGAATAATTGGAACCTCAGAGTCAACTTTATAATCTAGAATGACACTGGAATAATGAATTTATGAACACGAACTAAGACATCTTCAGTCACTCCCAAAGGTCTCTTCATAGTACGATCGGCTATTTGCAATCTCATAGAGGTGGGTATTGGTTGCCCAATTTCCAAGGTCTTAAAAACCAAATAGAGCATCAAATTGATACTTGCCCCAAGATCACAAAGAGCTTTTGCAAAATCGGCACTTCTAATTGTACAAGGAATCGTGAAAGCACAGGGATCTTCCAACTTGGGAGCCATAGAGTGCACAATAGCACTCACTTGATGAGTGAGTTTTGATGGTTTCAAAATTCATTGACCGTTTTTTTGTCACGAGATCCTTCATAAACTTTGCATAGCTGGGCATTTGTTCCAGAGCTTCAACTAATGGCACATTGATTGAGAGACTCTTCATCATTTGAATGAACTTATTGAATTGATTCTCACTATTTTTCTTGGCAAGTATTTGAGGGTATGGAGATGGAGGCTTCGGCAATGGTTCCTTAGCCTTTGGCACTACTGGCTCCGGTATATCAATAATGTGATCCCTAGACGGGTTCACCTCCTCCTAAGTTTCTTCCACACTATCATCAATATCAATATGAACTTCATCATTTGATTTTACCACATTATTCGGGCCCTCTTCTTCTTGTACCACTTGCTCATCATCCACAAGTTGCCTTTGACTTGAGGTGGGTGCATTCCCACCTCTTCCACTTCTTGTAGTATTGGCCACGGCATGCCCCATGTTGTTTCCACCCTTTGGTTTACTACCGTGTCACTTGATAATGCCCCCTTAGGACGAAAATTTAGAGCTTGAGAGATTTGCCCCATTTGCACTTCTAAGTTGCGGATCGATGTGTTATGTGAGGCAAGTTAGGCATCCGAATTGGCATTCTTTTCCATCATTTTCTTGAACATATTCTCAATACACCCTATCTCATTGTTTGAAGAACTTGGACCATGGGCAGGATAAGGCGGCAGGTTTCTCGGTTGTTGATACATCGGGGACCTTTGAAAATCCGACCCCCAATTTCCTTGATTATTGCCACTCCAATTTCCTTTATTGTTGTTATGCCAATTCCTTTGATTGTTGCCACCACTCCAATTTCCTTGGTTATTAGAATTTCAATTGCCTTGATTGTTTTGAGGTCGCCATTGTTGTTGGTTTGGGCCTTGGAAGTTGTTTCTTTGTCCTTGAAATTTTTTCACATATTGCACCTCCTCTTCTTTTTCATTGTAAAAATCATCTTGGTCAAAACCACTATCCTCTTGTACATAATTCTCCAATCGATTTTGCACTTGTCGACCCTTGGTCCTTCTTTTATTTACCATCATGTTCACCCCTTCCATGGCATTGAATTGCTTAAGATTTTGTACTTGTTGAAGTTGAGCCTTTGCTAGTTGATTTATGGTGTAGCCAATTCGGCAATGGCTTGCCCATGGTGATGCAACTCTTTGTGAAGGTGGATCACGTTCGGATCACCTTGTGGAACATTAGTCCGGGATTGCCACGCCGACGATGTTTTCGCCATTTCATCCAAAATCTCACACACCTCTACATAAGGCGTAGTCATAAATTTCCCACCAGCAAGTTGATTCACTACACATTGGTTGGTTGTGTTAATCCCACAATAGAAGGTTTGTTGAATCATGCTTTCCGTCATATCGTTGTTGGGTCATTCCTTGACCATTTTTCTATACCGCTCTCATATCTCGTGCAGTGGTTCATTGGGCTCTTGCTTGAATACCGAAATCTCATCTCGAAGTGTAGCCATATGCCCCGGAGAGAAGAACTTAGAGATAAACTTTTCCGCCAACTCATCCCAAGTGTGAATGGAATGGTTTGACAAACGTTCCAACTAATATAAAGCTTTTCCCCGTAGAAAGAAGGGAAAAAGCCTTAGCCTCAATGCATCCTCGGAGACATTTGTTTGTTTGCTCCCCCAACAAGTGTCTACAAACCCCTTCAAATGTTTGTATGCATTTTGACTTGGAGCACTGGTGAAGAAACCTCGTTGCTCTAGCAAAGTGAGTATTACATAGGTGATTGAAAGGTTCCCGCCCTAATACGGGGAGGGACTATTGCACTTGCATATCCTTCATTGGGTAACACCCGGTGTGGAGCCGCTCGTGGTGGAGGTGGGGGTGGAGCAGGGACATTGTCATGAGGTACTTGGCCTCTTCTATTGGCTTGAGGTTCAAGAGGAACCTCATCAACTTGGTCATCCTCGACGTCCACATCCACCAAAGGCAAATTTCTGAGGTCATTGTTCGTCGTGGTTGTACCTACGATTTCTCAAACAAGTTAGTAACATAGAAGGAAAAGAAGATCCTCCAAAAAAACACCCAAATATATAGCTAACACCGTTTTAACTCCACGGCAACGACGCCAAAAATTGTTCCACGTCCAATCCGCACCTCAATAGTGAGTGGGAATGGTCGTTGGAAGAATAGTACCCAACAAGATTCGGGGTCGATTTTCACAGGGAGTTACTAGGGGTGTTAGAAATATACACTTGACGAAAGCGAAAGGAATAGCTAAATTGTACTTCCACAATAAGTTTTGATTTCTAATTCTAATTTTACTCTAGCAATTATAAGTTAAAGAAAAGAAACTAGAAGCGAATCAGTATTTTTGGTGTTTTTTCAAATAGTTTAAAGGACTAGGGCTATAACTATAACCTAGGTGTTTGCCTAATGGGATAAAAACGTTAATGCTTGTTTTGTTGATTGGGGCGTATTATAGCTCTCAACTCTACGTTACCCTCTCAATACCTCTCGGTCAGAGAGTGATTTTGCCCAATTTGGATTTCTCAAGTCCAAATGAGTATCAACCAAAACAGTTGATAAGAGCTCAAGTCGGGTTATTACTATCTCTAGGTTGAACCCTTTAATAGGGTTAATCAATCTCTCAATTGACCCAATTCCTTGTTACCTAAGTTATCCTAGACTAGGTCCCTCTTTCTCAAGTAGAAACTAAGTCAAATAGGCATGATTCAATATTTGCAACTATTAATTCTAAAATTGAAGCATGAACTAAGCTAAATAATCAACACCCAATCATAAACAAGCACTAAATTAGATATCCATAAGGTTTACAAACTAGGGTTGGGTCATAACTCTAGAAAGAGTCTAACTACTCATAATGGGTTTTGAAGAAAATAAAGAAGAAAAGCTAATTAAAATCATAATGGAAGATTAAAATGATGAAATTTAATGTAAATACACAAAAATAATATAAAACTTCCTAAAGTAGTAAAGAAAAATGGCTACAGCAACTTCAGATGTTCAAAACTTGACCTAATTTTGTGAAACTCATCTATTCATACAGCGCCAAAAAACCTCGAACAAAAATGCCCCTCTGGAGGTTCTGCGGCCGCACAATTCCATGTGCGGTACGCATATTCTTCAGCATGGCAAGAAGTGGAGTTCTACAGCCGCAAATTTCTGAAATGTGGCCGCAAGGCAATCTTCTGCAGCTGCACATTTCTGGACTGCAACCATGAGTAAATCTTCTGCGTCCACACAATTCTTGTGCAGTCCGCAATTCACAAAGGCTCCTAGACTTTTTCTTTTTGCATACTCTTTGATCTTTGACTCCCAACCCAATTCTGCGGCCGCATAATTCATGTGTGGTCCGCATGTTGCTGAAAAGTCTACTACACTTTTCTTCTTATTGTGTGGCCGCAGATGGAATTCTGCGATCTGCAATTTCTTCTGCGGACCGCACATTTGTGCTTCTGCGCCCTTTATTTTCTTGTGCTTCGGAACACTCCTTTTTGAGTCAAATTTCATAGCGGGAGACCAAACTTCCAGCATTCCTGTAATTTTGCATAATTTCATTAGCTTTGGGAACACAATTCAATACTTTCGGACTAAAACAAAAGCTAAAAGGTGCTAATAAGTTGTCAAAATCCCCACTTATCAGCAGCTGCCACCCCTTCGACACGTTCGGCAGAGTCATCCTTACTCTCTTTAATCGGGCGAGGAAGTCCCTCAGTCCCTCTCCCAAGGACTACTTGATAGCAAATATGTCGTTTACACTTGCTTCGGACTTCTTGGCTCCGGCATGGGCAATTACGAACTTATCGGTCATTTCCTCCAAAGTTTCTATAGATCGGGCTGGTAGCTATGAATACCATGTTAATGCCCCTCCCGTAAGGGTTCCGCGAAACTTCTTCAACAAAATAGAGGGCACTTGTTCCTTGGCGACGTCGTTGCCTTTCACGGCGGTGAAGAATGGGTCACATGATCCTCGGGATCAGTCGTTCCGTTGTATATGCTGAGGGAAATATTTTGAAGGTCTTTGGCATGGCAAACGGGCTGCATCATCACTGTACGGCTGCTCTATGAACCTGTCGCCGTCCCTTTTTGACAACAGCTAGGAGCGCAAGGTATCTTGTCGACTCTTTCTTGGTGTTCCTTCATCTGGTCTCGGAGTGTTGTGTTTTCATTCTCCATTTCTTCCATCCTCTTTAGAACGGCAGCGAGGGCACTGTCACCTGCACTGTTAGTAATATTGTGAGTTATACCTGTCGTCGGAGGATTTGGTCGTTGCACTGCTCGTCTGTTTGTTGTATCATGCAAGCTCTTGCGGTTTCTGTAGTCGTGCCTGGAGCGGGCTTGTTGAGCACGCTCACTAGCGTGTTGGTCAGCCATGCTTCGAGGAGTTTTTTTACAGCTGGGGGCGTCCCTTCCTCTGCGGACATGGAGGCCCTTTTTCCACTGGGTTTTGTTATGCTACAATAGGGGGAGGCGACTTCTCGTGCCTAGGGGAAGCGTTGGGCATCACGTCCTTGCCTACTGTTTCGCAGCTCTCGTTGATAGCGTTCATGAGGTTACTAGGGAAATCACTTGTTATTTTTGTCCTTTCTCCTTGGTTACCTGCCATGTATGTTTTGCACGTATAAAGAAAAAAGATCTCGAGGTTTGTGAGGTTAGTGGCTTGCGTTAGCTGTAGATCTAGAGGAAACTAAAAATTTAACTAAGAGATCCTCACAGACGGCGCCAAATTATTTGACCAAAAATATAGATCTTAGTTCAACTAATTAAATTTATACAAATGAGGATTAATCTTAGTTAATAATAATATCCTAAAGACGAAATTCTCGGCACTGTGATAAATAGCACGTAGATCTGTTCCAAAAAGTATGACAGTGTACAATAGTTAATATTTAAGAACCCAAACAAAAGCAATATGGCATTAAGTAGTGGCGAACAACAATAAATGGCATTTATGTAAATAGAACGAACGAGTCACCCAGAAAGGATGAAATCAGTGGATGTTCTTTCTGACAATGATGAATGATGGACAAGCCTTTGAATATCTAAGTTATTCTCGGATTCAGTGAAAAAGTGTGGACAAGAATCTTAATGAAAAGGTTATTTTTGTAGGCTTGCAATGAAATCAGATTCTCTCTTTAAAGTCAAAGTATATTTTACAAATGAATATCTCCCCCTCCTGTCATTGTGTCTCTTTCTATTTATAGGAAACATGTTCCTAAAAACCCTAATAATTCAAGTGTAGAGAATATTCTCTTTAATTTCTTATCTTAAAACTAGCCGTTATAACTTTATCAAGGGTATTCGACCTCGGCCTCGATCTTTGACGACTCCTCAACTTCAGTCTCTGTTGACTCTTCGACCACGGCGTTCTTTGTTAATTAGATCACTTCGACACTTGGCGGCGTGAGAATATTTTATTAATGTTGTTTCGACTTAAAATCTTTTAGAGATAAATTTTGACTCATACAACAATGAATTTTGTTTACGAAGAGAAAGCAACGTTTCGTAGAATATTTGAAGTGGACGGATAGTAGTATAAAGCAGTTGCTACGTGGCTAGAGCTATATAAGAAGTCCTTTTCTTGGTAAGCTTTTATCGTGGTCAATAATGCAATTTTTTGTCAAAATATATTGAACTATTTTGTGGGGTGGACTGTGGAGGAAAGGATAAAAACAAATATAAAGCACCAAGTTGGGGAGATAGCAGATATTGTCCATAGATGTCCAATTCAAACAGGAGGCAAATTTAATTACTCAGAGAATGAGTTCAGAAAAGAGAAAAGAACGAATTTGAAACTAATGATAAACGTAATGTGAGAGTCACTTTAAATTTTATATTTAACCTTCGTTATACTATCCGGTTAATTTACTCGTTAGTAAACTTTTAAAATTTAACTTCAACCCTTAAGAATTAAGGCAAACCTATAATTGGTCGCAATTTGAAACCTTGAGTTCATAGTTTGAACAGAGTAATTTTTGAAACCTTCAAAATAAGAGTAATTTTTAAAAATTTGCTAACGATAGGATAAATTTTGCCAGACAATATATCAGTATAGATAAATTTAATTAAACAATATAACAGTAGGAATAAATTTTATAACGGAGGTTAAATATTGATAATCACCAAAGGTAAAAAGGTAAAATATGACCCTTTTGCCGATAAACTTCGACATGCTTGCATATGGCATTCCTTTTCATTTTCCTAATTAATACTACCGTAATATATATCTTTTAAAAGTTTTGTACACTCGTTAGAAGAGATATTAGTGAACATAGTCATAAGATTAATCGTCCTCCATAGAGCACTTAATCAACACTCTTATAACGAGAACAAATACGGTAAATTTCAGAGAAATGAATAAATGATACTAAATCGATTAATATTTGTGACAAGGGGAGTATATTTTGTCATAGTCATATACGTATTATTTCAGCGATATGTTAAATTATAGTTGTCACTGTTATATATTAATGTCAAAGCCCTCATCATTGCTTTCATTTAGTTTTATTAAATATAAGATCCTAAACTTGAACTTAATTTATTTTCTAGGATTTCAGTTTCAGCCAACTATATTTACACTTCATCTATATATGAGGTTTAGATCTCAATAAATGTCCTCTTCTCTTCTTTCTTTCACTTTCCCATTTACAGGCTTCGCCCAATCCTAAGAGAAACGAAAAATGGATTTTCTTTGGACTTTGTTATCTTAAGAAATTTGTATATAATTTTCTATTACGCCCACCTCCATCGCCCAAAAACAAAAGGTTACAAATTTGACCATTTCGATAAAAAATAATTAAATCTTTAAGCCAATAAACATATATTATATTGAGTACTAATTATACACAATATTTATATTTTCCGCCTATTATTTTTTAAAGCGACTATATAGTGTAGTTGTTTCAAAAGAAAAAATATCTATTGCATGTGAAAGGAATTGTTTAGGTGCACCTGCTAAAACCTTAACAAAAGACGTGTCTATGTTCCCAATAATTAATGATGACAGCAATTTCTACCAGTCGGAGATGATCACACATTTCTCCACTTGTTTATTCAAACAACTATATTAAATATTAAATGTATAAAACAAAAATAACAACAACAATAATTAGAATTTTATCAGATTTAACTGCAAGGATAAGTTGAGTACTAATTACAAAAATTCCATATTTTGCATGAGAGAGGAATTAGTATTAATTAAAGGTCTTCAATATCAAGCTTTGTCCGCTTAATACCTACTCCCATATATGTAAGTACCCTCTCAAGCAATCTTTATATCAAATTTTTTCTAAATCTATCTTCAGTTTTCCTTCATAACAATCATTTTACACAGTTCAATCTGATGTATTCATATCATTGTTTTTTCAAATTAAAATTACTTCTGTATTGGGTAAAATATTTATATACGGGTTCGGGTCAGGGCTGACCCAATTAGAAGGAGTCACGGCGTGGATATCCGATTCATAGATAAAGAGATGGGTCCGATATTCGACACAACCGGAATGGGACATAACCGGAATGGGATGCGACCGGCTGGGAAATGTCATAGGACCGAAGACCGGTCTCAAGCCACATATTTAGCCTATCGCCGGATATTTCGCCAGGAGTGATTGTCTCAACCGTCTCAACCGTTACAGCGCGATTTGGGGAGATTCTATCTCGGATTTTAGGGGATTTATCCTATAATCAGTAATTTACCTTGTTTACAGTTATAGTTGTAGCCTATAAGAAGGGATTTGGGCTCATATTTGTAATTATCTAAAACATATCAATAAAAAACTCTCTTCTCTTTAGCTATCAAAATACGATTACTAACACTATTAAGAAAGGTTCACATTCTTTTACTCTGTTCATCATCATCGACGGTTACATCATTCTCTTCTTATATTTCAATTATTTTACCATATTGTTATTAAAGTATCGATTGGTTTACGGATC